>PJAB01000386.1:0-28009 GCA_002887195.1 Chrysochromulina parva | reverse complement strand
GCCGCCGCTGCCGCCGCCGCCGCCGCCGCCTCCGCCGCCGCCGCCGCCGCCGCCTCCGCCGCCACCACCGCCGCCGCCACCGTCACCGGCACCGCCGCCTCTGAAGCGGCCGTGGTGGCAACAATCGCACCCGCCGCACCCGCCGCCTTGGCGTGCGCCGTGGTTTCAATCATTGCCTCCGCCAGCACTAGCGCCACCACCTGCGCCCCCACCGCCGCCGCCGCCGCCTCCACCACCGCCGCCGCCGCCACCATTACCGCCGCCGCCACCGCCTCAGCCACCGCCACCGTTGCCACCTTGGGAGCGCTTGCTCCCCAAGCGGCGGCAGACCGCACCCTTGCTCTCGGAGCCCAAGGGGGGGACGGTTTCCGATACCAAAGGCGAGAAGGTTGGCGGGTAAGTGTGGGGGGGCAACTGAGGCTGATGGTCCCGAATGGAGGCCAATGGCCCCACGATGGCAAGTTTGTTCGAAATCGAGCAGTTCGCTTCGCGTGAGGCGTAAATCGTCCAGTATAGGTGTGGAGCGAACAGGAGCACAGGCGCCGTCAGACGGCGTAGGCGAGACGGAGAGGTCGCGAGCCGACAGAGAACGAATAAGTACGGTACCGGATAGTAAGTAGCCTTCTCGAAGTAGCTTCCGAAGGTTTCCTCGCGCTCTCCGGCGCGCGCGCGCGGCGTCTTCTAGTCCTCTTTCGGAATATCGCGAAAGGTGTAAAAAGGTCTACCGCGCGGTAACGTAACGGGGTGCGTGTTCGACCCGGCATGGACCATGGTGATTGGTCATGTATTGGTGTACCGCGGGGGCAGAACCGCCGACCGTGCTGCTAAGACCTAAGTGCGCTGTGGCCTGACCGTCCTTCGACCTGTCCCCGCCGCCCGTCCTTTGGGGGCTCGGCTCCGCCCCCCCGTTTCGTTGCTTTTTATATTGTCGACTCCGAAGACACCAGACCGGCGCGTATTCACGACAGGGGGGGTACCGGTATCGACTACTCGCTCCGTGGACGGTCACACAAGGAGTCGAAACGATGCAATCAGTCGCATTGCTGGTCTCTGCGCTCGTGGTGTGCTCTGGGTTCTCGGTTGGTTCTGTGCCAGCATACCGCCCGGGTAGCTCAATTGTTACCGTGGTTGCATCGGACGGCTTGGCATCGAACGGCGTGGCCACACCCAAAGTTGCGGTGGCATCGGAGGCGGCGGAGCGGCTTTGGATGGGCGCAGGCAAGCCACTTCTACGCATTGGAAAAAGTGGTGCTGGTTCAACGCACGCCAACGGGCTAGCCGACCTTTGTGGCGCACATCCATACGTGAACGTCCGACTTACCGGGGCGACCACCTCCGCTGCCCTTGAGCACCTCATGCAGATCCTCGATGAGGCTGCTGCCGCGGACAACGCAAAGAGCCTGACGCTGCTCGCAACACGCAAACCTCGCAAGGGTGGGGTCGAGGCGCTGTTCTCACAGAGTCGCCGCGCCGAGGAGGTCTGCAGCCCTGAGTACCACATCGCTCGCCAGTTGGAAGCGGCGCAAGCTGTCGAGCGGGAGATGTCTGACGCTGTCACTTACAAAGATGTTAGAGAGGCGAAGGCGGCGCGGCTGGCGATCAAAACAGACAAGCTTGAGAGCAAAGCGGGCAAGCCGCGGCGGCATCGAGCGGCGGGCAGCGCACCACTCTCCCCAAAAAGTGATGGCGTGGCAAAATGACCACGGGAATACCACGGGATGCCAAGATTGCATGTATCAAGATACGAGACATGTCCGGGGTCGTGTGGTGTGTGGGTTGTGGCCTGTGGGTCGGCCGGGCGGGTGACGAGGCGAGAGATACTAGATAACAGTCAGAGTTTGAGTACACACCCGACTTTCAGGGTTTCACTTGCATCATGCATGTGACGGATGCGTGTCATGAAAGTTGTAAGTTCTGAATCCGCAAACCCAAAGATCCGCGGGCCGCAAACCGCTTGAAGTTGAACCGCTAACCAGACGGACGTCTGCGTTTCTAAATTATCCAAGTCGCGCACATCCGATCTCCGACTCACAACCTCTCGTCCGTGCCAAGCTGCTCGGCGCCGCCCTCTGTCCGTCACGATACGACTCGACGAATGACTAGTCTTCGATACGATTGGCCAAAGTAACTTAGTAAGGTTCAGAAGTACGAACTACGATGAATTCGGAATATTGTTGTGTTCAGAGTTCGGTTTTCGAATGTAGATCCTTTACATGTAGCGCTACTAGTGACATCTCACATCTGAAAATGACAGAAGCCCGGGATACGACAAAGGTACAATGCAAGCGGATCCGCTCGTGCACTCTCAACACGACTCACTCAACATCTTTGCGCCCGAGACGGCGCTGTTGGCGGAATTCAAGTGCGCTTCCCCACACGGAGAATCGGAGATGTTCCGTCGAGACGGCCTAGCCCCCGCGAAACTTAGTAATTACCCCTGCGACCCACAATCGGGCGCGTGCCTCACCGCCTCTTCAAAACCTTGTTCAAAACATCACTTTGGCGAGCCAACCAGTCTACAGCGCTGGGTGTGCTGCGCTGATTGGCCGCACGCATGCTCGGGGTAATTTGTGCCCGAATCGGAAATTGCTCGGGGTAATTTGCTCGGGGTTTTTGTGCGGGGTAATTTGCTCGGGGTAATTAACTCATGGTACCGGAACGAGCTATTTCCGAATTATCGCCGCGGCATCGGAAGATTCTCGGAAGCCGACTTAGAAGCCGAGGCACTGCATGGCACGCACTCAAGGCACCGCAGCAAGGCACTGCACTCAAGGCACCGCACGCTCGAACGAGGGGCGGCCCTTTGAGTAGGCATGGGTTGTGGCTGTTCCTCGCCATCCTCAAGCAAACCTTTACTGCTGCCGTGGCGCTCGATGACCTCCTATAAGCCTTCTCACCACATGCCAATTCACGTCATCAGCGAAACGAACGACGAGGTGTGCGGTAGCATCGAGCTCAAGGTTTCTGTCCAGTCGTCCGACATGATCTCTCTCATCCGTGAAAGCGTCATCGGCAAAGACTCGATCGTGTGGACGCCATATGGGAACCGCCGCCTCGTGTATGCGGATTACACGGCCAGTGGGAGGATGCTCGGCTTCGTGGAGGATTATCTACGTGACGTCGTGTACCCCCTCTATGCCAATACCCACACGGAGGCGAGTGCAACGGGCTTCCAGACGACGGTGCTGCGTGAGGAGGCAAGGGCAATCATCAGCACTGCCATGAACGCACCGACTGAAGACTACGTGACTCTATTCGTGGGCACGGGCTGCACCGGTGCCATAGACAAGCTTGGGCGAGTGCTGGGCCTTCAACTCCCCGAGATCGCAGATGCCAAGTGGTCATTGCTCAGTAACATCCCAGAGGACGAACGCCCTGTAGTATTTCACGGCCCATTCGAGCACCACACCAACGAGCTCTGGTGGCGCGAGTCGATCGCCACCGTCGTCGCCATTCCAGAAGACAGCCATGGCCGTCCAGACCTTGGGGTGCTTGCTCTCGAGCTTCAGAAGTATGCGGCAAGGCCGCTCAAGATCGGCTCGTTCTCAGCTGGTTCCAACGTGACCGGCATACGCGCGGATACCACAGCGCTCTCCGAGCTGCTGCACGCTCACGGAGCACTCGCCTTTTTCGATTTCGCTGGCATCGGCGCCTACTGCAACGTCGACATGCGGCCGACGCCTACGACCGCGGGCGCCGACTCATCGATGGATGCCATCTTCATGTCACCTCACAAAATGATTGGGGGGCCAGGCTCTAGTGGGCTGCTCATTGCTCGCCGTAGCCTCTTCGCAGCCAAACGGCCGACATGCCCTGGCGGGGGCACGGTGCAATACGTCTCTCCACACTTGCAGGACTATGAGCGTCTCATAGAGGCGCGCGAGGATGGAGGTACCCCCGCTATTCTACAGGGGATTCGGGCTGGTCTTGCTTTCAAACTGAAAGAAACCGTCGGGTGCCACACGATCGAGGAACGCGAACAGTACTTTGGCAGGGCCGCTGTCGAAGCATGGTCAGCGCATCCATCGATCATTCTTATGGGTGCGGACCGGGAGGCCTATTTTGAGTTTGCTCGGCGCGTCTCGATTATTTCATTCAACATCAGAGCACCGGCGGCCATGCCTTCCAGCAGCAGATGCCAGATGATGCTAGCTTCAGTCGGCGGCCGCCCCTTGCTCCACCCACATTTCATCATCCAAATCTTGAACGACGTCTATGGCATTCAGGCGCGCTCGGGCTGCTCGTGCGCGGGCCCGTATGGCCATCGCCTTTACGGGTGGGCAGAGGAGGGCAATGTATACATGGAGGAGATCAGGCAGCTAGCCATGGGCGGCGAGCATTCTGCGAAGCCCGGCTGGGCCCGTGTCAACTTCAACTACTTCATCGGCGAGGCAGAAGCGTCTTTCATCGTGGACGCTGTGCGTCAGATTGCCACCGACGGTTGGAAACTCCTCCCATTCTACAGTATGAACCCTTACTCGGGGCAGTTTACTCACAGGACGTTCGATAAGTTCAAGAGCCTTCGCTCTCTCTCCGAGCTGCGCATGCACAAGGATGGCTGCTCGTACCGCATCCCCTGCCAAGATAGGAACCCACTCCAGCACAAGCAAGTCCTCGGCAAAGCTCAGGCCATCTATGATCGAGCAGCCACGGTGCTCCTCAGCCAACGGAGTCTCGAGAGCTTTTCTGTGGAGGACTACACTGCCCCCCCAACAGAAGCGCTTCTTAATAGCATTCAGTGGTGGTGCACGCCGAGCGCCGCCGCAAAGCTGTTGTCACCCTTCGCTGACACTGAGTGTTGAGACCTCAACAAACAAACCCCACTCCGACGAGAGTCTCAATCAGATCAAGGTGGATCAAGAGTCAAGCGAGGCTCGTGAGAGTCAAGAGAGCCTAACTGGTCCACGGCCGGGCGCACGTCTCTCTACGGGGATGGCAGTGCACACGAGGAGCAGAGAGACGTCCTGAGGGTTGCAGCGCACACACGAGGGGCACTCACTGCCACACACCCTCTCTACATCGTGAGGGTGGCAGTGCACACAATGAGCGTGGCACGTACATGGGCAAGCAAGGAGCACACATGGAGGTACAATCGAGAGCATTCAAGGAGTGGTGCTGTGGGAGAGACAGCAAGCCAAGTGCGAGTTCAAGTGGCTTTACACTTCGAGGATGCCAGGCTACCAGCGAGACATAACGTAAAGTCGCTCTTGCAGGTGACACAGGTTTTCGCGCGGCTTTCCTGTTTCATTTGTGTAATCGGGGCGTGGCTCGGGGTGATGTACATGCCGCTATCGTAGAGCCTGTGAGGCCGACGGCGAGCGGTGTGTAATCGGGGCGTGGTCAGGGGTGTATGTGCCGAACCGCTATCGTAGAGCCTGTGAGGCCGATGGCGAGCGTTGTGTAATCGGGGCGTGGTCAGGGGTGTATGTGCCGAACCGCTATCGTAGAGCCTGTGACGTGTGAGGCCGACGGCGAGCGTATCTACCATAAAGCCTGGGGCGGGTGGGGGGCGGCCTATGGGGTGTCGTGTTGTCCTGCTGCGTGCGTGCCGCTGACCCGCTGGGCGTGTAGAGCCTGTGAGGCGGGACCGGACGGTGGGGGGGGCGACTTGACCCAAGGGGGGGTGGTCTACGTATTGTTCATTAATAAGTTTAATTTAACGGGCCCTCCAACCACCTACACCATCGTTCCCAAATAGCAAATTGAATGCGGTTGACCCATAGCGTAGGGGAGTGGTCTACCTTACTTAGTACTTTTTTCATGCTCTTACATGTTTATAAGGGCCCAACCCTACATCCTGTTTGGGAATTCGAATTGAATGGCGTGTACGTCTACCATAAAGCCTGGTGTGGGCTTCTTTGGCGCTTAGGTGCGGGTGTGCTAGGTAAAGCTCACATCGCATACGCAACCCTCGTGTAGCTTTCATAACTGGACTTGAGGCCTGCGTTTTTGCAAAGTAGATCACTCTTGCTCTTGTGCCTTCTTGTTCACGTCCATGCCACGATTGCCACGGGTACCTGGCCGCCCGTGCCATCCTCGAGGAGCACAGGTACCCAACACGCCTCCTCGGGCGCAAGGCGCCACACCGAGGCGCCCTGACGAGCCTTCGGCACCTCCAACGGCGACTGACCCTCAAAGTCCTCCAGCAGCGCGCCGTGCGCTGGTGTGCCGACAAGCGCCTTCAGGCTACGCACCACTTCGGGCTTTGCCATCGCCTTCAAGTAGCCATATGGGACAAACCCCTTAGACGGCGCGGCTCCCAGCTTGGCAACATGGACCCATCCGTGCACTGGCGGCTGCAGAACCAGAACGAAGTCGTCCATGGAGACTGCTAGCTCGCCCGCCTGCTCAGGCTCAAAATCAGCAAGTACGCGCATCGACGCGTAAGGAATGGTGACTTCCCAAGCCGTATGCCGACGGGCTCGTTTCGGGCTACTTGTGTCGGCAGGCAGCGTGGCACCGGAGCTGCTCTCACCAGCCTCTGCCTGAATCGGCTGCTCGGACTCGGCCCGCACTGGCTCCTCGACTCTACCGTCTGGCTGCTCGAAGGCCTCCACTTCACCGTTCGGGCCATAACCATCGCCGCCCTCGTTCTCACAAGCTCGATTCGCCCTTCGACGCACCTCAGCCTGCTTCTCAGCTGCTGCTTTGCGCCTTGCCTCAGCCTCCGCCTCCCGCTTTGCTTCTCCGGCCGCCTTCCGTTTCTCCCTTTCAGCCGCCTCTTTTTCCTTCCTCTCCTTGGCCGCCACCTCTTCGGCTGCCTTCTTGCGCGCGGCCTCCGCAGCTGCCTTCTTGCGAGCCTCCGCGGCCGCCCGTGCCTCCTCGCCAACAGCCTGAAATTCCGCCACCTGCACCGCCCTCCTAATCTCCACTGACATCTGCCTGAACTCCTCTGATGCAGCCTTTGCTGCCTTCTCCTCCGCCGCCCTCGCCTCAGCCGCTAACACCCAACCAATCTGGAAGGCCTCGCCAGCCGCCTTCTTTGCGGCCCGTTCTTCCGCTGCCTTCGCCACCCCTGCACTCACCTTCTCCGCCTTCTCCTCGGCACGCCTGCGAATTTCTTCATTCCTGGTCTCCATCGCCATCTCTCTCTTAATGAACATCAGCTCAATTTTGCTCGGTGAGCGCTGGAGCGCGGTGGCTGCCTCGGCCTCCTTCGTGGCCTTTCGCTGCGCTGTCTTCTTCAGCGCCACCACACGGGCAGCTTCCTCCTCTGATGAATGCTTTGCCGCCGCGGCCGCTGCCTGTTCGGTCCCCATCAGCTTTCTCCTCTGCTTCTCGTCCGCAACCAGCTTCTCTCCAACATCTTGGAGCTGGGCATTCGGAGGATACCACGTCGATTCGCTCATGCCCACGCAGTGATAGTATGGGCGCAGGGCGTCTGCGTCCAGGCAGGCGATCCACGACTCGTCTGTGGGTGGCGGAAACGGGGCGTGCTTGCTGATTTCTGGGGGTGGCGTCAGCTGCTTTGGCCACCTGGTGACCTGTCGCTGCCTCGAGTCATCCTTGATCCCAAGTGCTCGGTCCTCCTGCATCCGTATGAGCTCGCTCTTGGCCCATGAGCTCACGATTGCCAGGGCGCCACCGGGGGTGGAGAAGGCGGGCTGCAAGTTGAGCTTCTGCAGCCTACGCCTCGACACCGGCCGAGGCGAGGAGGCCGTAGTTGAAGGGGAATTGCTGCGAGACGACTGGGTGAGGAGCTTCCGGAGCTCCTGATAGCCGATTTCGCCTCCACCGTCCTTGTCCCAGAAGGAGAATAGCTCATCGATCGCGGCCTTGGGCGCTTCGAGGCTGAGTGCGCCCATCGCCTTGTGGAACTCAGCACGGGTCACCTGCCCATTGCTGTCTGTGTCCCAGCTGCGGAAGAGGTCAAGCACGCGCACCGAGTTGTCGCGCAGTGCGTTTGCGAGCTGCTCGGCAATCGGCGGCGCGTCAGGCCCTTCGTCCAGGTCGATGGACTTAAGGTCCAGCCTCCGGCGCGGCACAGCCTTCTTCGGTTTGGGGGTGAGCCTCTTGAATTCTTCGCGCAGCTTGGCTGCCTCGCGACCGGCTTCGACGAGTGGATCGAGGCGAAACTTGTAGTCGGCTGTGGGTGTGCGCCGCAACGGATGCAGCAGCTGCCATGGAGGGCACATCCGCGACACGGGCGGTAGCAGCACCGACATCGAAATACTCGAAGACTGCAGGCTCCGAGGCACGTACCCCGCGTGCAGCGGGCCGCTCTGTGACCTTGACGACAAGGAGCTACTTGTGAGGCTTGCTTTGACGCCCTTGACGCGCGACTGTGGCAGATTGGGCCAGAGTTCCGACCGGCTGCCCAGGCCGAGAGATGTGATCTGTACCTTGGGTTCGGGCCTCGGGGCCATCATCATCACCTCGCCGAGAAGGTCAACGGACTCGGGGGAGGCGGCGGGTCCAATCAGGTGTTGCAGGAGCGCCGTTGCCACTTGCGGTACTGTCGGCAGCACGCCAGTCTGCAGCAAAGAGCAGAGCAGCTTGGTGCAGCGGCAGTCGTCTGCCTCCCACACAACCTCGAAGGAGCCCGGGCTGCCCTCCTCGCCAGGCTGCATGTCACTCATGGGGTTGATCTGAGGCGTCAGCCCGGGAAAGATGTGGGCGAGCTCCTCCACCATCTGGTTAGCGTGCGCCCCAAAGACGTACATGTCCAGCTTGCAGATGACAATTGAGAGGACCGCACGTGGGAGCATTCGAAGCACTGCATCCATGAGTAGTTGTGAGCAGTGCGGGTTTGGCGCCGCGCCTAGAGCGGTGAAGCCCTCGGCGTTGAGTGCAAGCAGCTCGAGGTCGGGCCGTGCGTTCAGAAGCATCGCGAGCCTACGCATCGCGGCGCAAGTGGCAGGGTTCTCGCTAGGCTCGTAGTCCTCTGTCATGTTGGCAAGCACGTGCAGCAGCGTCTCGCCATTTGCGTCCTGAGCGACCATGTCCGTGGCGACGGCGTGTTTGTAAATGATGGGCAACATCACCTCTCGATTCATCTCCACGCACAGCCGCATCAGGTCGAGCATGCGTGACTGCAGCGTCGTGCATTCCTGCATGATGTACGTGGCGCACTCCTCCGATGGCTCCATCAGAGCGACTGTGATCAGCTTAATGTGCAGCTCGAGCTCCTCCTCAACGCGCCAGAGCATAGACTCCTCGGCCATCATCGTCCGAAGCGCCGCGGCCGTCGACTGGCGAGCAGCGACAAAGAGCGGCCCTTGATCATCCGCGTCGCCCACCAGGAGTACTCGGCGCTGCTCCTTGTTGGCCGCACGTAGAACCAGCTTCACAGCATGATCGTCTTGCGCCGCCGCCGCGTGGCCCAGAGGCGACTGCCGTTGCGCATCGCAGATCTGCACGTTTGCGCGTCGGTGCAGCAGCAGCTCGACGCACCTGTGCTGTCGCTGCCTGATGGCGAGGATCAGCGGCGTGAAGCCCTGCGCGTCTTGCCAATCGATAAGCTTGAGGCTGGCATGGTGCTTGCTTGCACAGGTGAGCAGGATGAGCAGTTCAGATGACCTGCCCGCTCCGGCGGCCATCTGGATCAGCATACCGCCCGGAGTGCCATTGCCATCCGTCGAGACCATCGTGCCGGCATCCAGCAGGAGAGCCAAGCACTCCTGCTCAGCGTACGTGCCTTTGCCAAGAACGACAGTAGCTGGGATCCGTTGCGACGCGTCCTCTTGGTGAATGGCTGCGCACAGGTGTGGAGAGTCACGCGCATGCTGCAAGATCATCGCGAGCATGCTCGGGCGCGCTGGATTGCATGCCATGTGGAGCACCGTCGAGCCGTCCGCGTTCTTGGTCGTCAGGTTAGCTCCAGCACGCAGTAGTACACCCATGCAGCTGGAGGTTAGCGAATGGACCATGCAGTCCTGGCACAGCTTGAGCAGCCTCGCTGCGGCGGCCACGTCGGCAGCACTCTCCATCCCCTCGAAGCTCGGGTCGGCAGCGACCGCCGCCTCCAAGACGGGCCACGCAGCAGGCGGGATCCTTGGCGGATGAAGCACGGCGTGGCACACGCCAAGAGCGAGAGCAAGAGCTGGTTCGGCGGTAGCAAGGAAGCGAAGCCTGCGGTACTGCGTGCCATCGAGCACCTTGTTCTCATTTTGAATGTACTCAGAGACGTGCTCCCATTCCTTCACGGTCATCATGCGCAACGCATCGCCATCGCTCTCGTGCCAGTGCTCAGCTTTTCGGTCACCACGGGCGGCGTCCGGAGAGTCACCTTGCTCGCCGTTCGCCGCTTTGTCATCTTCGTTGCCATCCTCGGCGGCGGGGGGCGGTTCAGGCTGGGGCTCGAGGGCCGCAAACACGGACTGCTTGGACATCGCACGGATGCCTCTTCTGAATCGCAAGCCAAACCTTCTCTCTCGCTCGAAGTCGCGTGCATCTCTCTGCGCGCTGCCCATGGGAGTTGCTGGCATGAGATCCGCCAACTCCAACATCACGTCGAGCTCACCCAGCTGCGTGACGAACTCTTGCCACACGGTGCGGCGCTGCTCCAGAAGCGCGGCAGCCGTACGCCTCGAATTAGATTCAGCTTCGAATAGTGTGCGGCTCGCCGTTTCCGGCTCCTGCTGGAGCATGTGCGTGAACATCTCTGCCTGTTCAGAGAGCTCCGTGAGCTCATCAAAATGCTCCAAGAGCTCGTCTCGCAGTTGCGTTCGTGCACGCCAGCCGCTCTTTGAACCGCTGGCTTTGAGCGACATGAGATCATCGACAGAGCCTCCGAGAGGTGATGCTGTTGAGTGGCGCCCTGAATTGGTGGTGCTCGAGGTTGCCTGCTCTTGCTGAAGCTGCAACAGCATGATGACACCATGCAAAACGCGGTACCATGCAACCGGCATGGAGTCCTGCGCAAGCAAACCATGCCATGGCTGTGCCCCGCCTTTGGCGATGAACGAGTGCACGATGTCACCGCTCGCATCTTCACGTGGTCGGGCTGCGATGGTTTCCCACAGGTCGGTGGGGCCGTCTGCAAGCACCTCCTTGGCGCGCATGCTGACGAGCATCGCATCCTTCTGTGCGAGCAGTATGAGCGGGGCGGAGCCGTCTTTCCCAGCGGCAGGCACATCCGGCGAGGCGCCACTTGCAAGCAGCTTCTCCAAAGCTTCCAGTCCTTCAGGGGCACTCCATGCCGTGATCCCCACGCTCTGAGCGATGGTGTCCATGGAAGGTGTGGATCAGCCCTGGGGTGCGCCGTCAGAAAGGGGTTGTGTCTCTCACACGACGTAATATACGCGAAGCGAAGCGCTTTTCGCTTTTGCGCGACGAGACCGCGTGAAACGGCGCGGGTGACGGGTACCGGTACTGTACCGGTACCGGACTCCGGGCCTGCGGCTCTTGAGTCGGCCGCGGCTTCGGTCGTCGCGCTGACATGCGGGTTGTGTGTTGTTGGTGGGTTTGGATGGTTGTGAGGTTCGTCTGTGCGGTCCGTGTGCCTCTGTGTGTCCGCGTGTCCCGTGTGTGTCCCGGCCCCCTGGTGTCTTTTTACCGGTACCGTACTGTACAGTACCGGTAGAATGAATACCGACAGCACCGGTAAAAAGACACAGGGGGGAGCCGGGACACACACCGGTAGTGTATGAATACACCGGTCCGAGTCAGTACCGTACTGTTCGTTGAGCGCTTTCGAGCAGCGGCGCGGGGAGGCGCTACTGGGATCGGGAGGCGGCAGGGTCGGGTTTTACATGAACGGGTTCGCAGGGGTGACCTCTTCTGAAGATTGAATCCTGGGCATTCTGTCTGATAGAATCGGCAATCCGGCGATGTACCAAAAAACGGTTCTATACTGACTCACTGTGTTACTTTACTCCAACCCTCTCTTCTACGGAGCCAGCCCATATGCCTGCTGCACGCTCGACGTGCGTGCCCCCTGCGGCTGCGCGCCGCCGCTCCTCGAGCCGCTCTGCAATTGCTGCTGCTGCTGCTGCTGCTGCTGCTGCTGCTGCTGCTGCTGCTGCTGCTGCTGCGTGAGCCAATCTTCGGCCGCATAGGCCGCGGCGACGAGGCTCTTCGTAGGGAGCAGCGTGGGACCGCCGGCCGCGCCTATCCCGCCGCCCGGAGCGGTGCCGATGCCGCCATTGGTGCCCGTGTTGAGAGAGGGCTGGGCGACGCGTGCCGCCTCCGCTCGGTCTGCTATCCGGTTGGCTGCCATCGTGAAGCCACGCGCGCGCTCCATCTCCTCATAGGCCTCCCACACGACCACGTTGGTCTCGTCGAGAAGTATCGCCCCTTCGAAAAGCTCGCGGGCGGCGACCATGTTGTTCTGGCGTGCCTCGAGGCCAGCCCAGACGACCCTCACGTCCACTGCAAACCGGTCACGGCGCACGGCCTCGCGCAGGTAGACGCGCGCCTGCCCCACCCTGCCAGCTCGCTCTTCGAGAAGTGCCCAAGCAGTCCAAATCGAGCACGAGCCACGCTCATCGCGCCCGCGACTCGCCCAGACGCCGCGCTGGTACACGTCGCGCGCGCCGCTCACGTTGGCCACCTCGAGCTCCACTTGGCCCCACGCATGATAGAGGGGCGTGTGGGTGGGTTCGAGGGCGACTCCGCTCTCAAAGGCCTCACGCGCCTCGTCGAGCTGACCCTGCGCGGCGAGCTGAAGGGCGCGCGCCTGCCACGTGGCACCGTCCGGGCGCGAGCGCCGCCGGCGCGCGCGTGCAAAGATGGCCTCGGCGCCCGTTAGGTTGCCCGTGCGCGCCTCCATACAACCCCACGACTGCAAGATGTACCGGTTGTGTGGGGAGGCCTCTAGACCCTTTTGGAAGAGGATGGCGGCGAGGGAGTGGTGGGCGCAGCGCCACTCAAGCACGCCCCACGCATGGTACGTGGCCGCATTCCTCGAGTTCAGCTGTAGGGAACGTCGGTATGCTTCGCGTGCCGAGCCGAGCTCGCCACGACGCTTGTGCCACTCACCGATCACTTGCCATACAAAGTACGACGCCGGCGCGACGCGACCGGCGAGGCGCAGGCACTGGGCGGCCGCATCATACTGGCGCTGCCGCTCGAGCAGCAGCCCACACGCCACCCAGGCGGGCGCATGCCGCGGGTTCGCGCGCACCGCCGCCGAGTACGCTTCGAGAGCCTCGTCGGTGGAGCCCGCGCGCTCGTGCACCGCACCCGTCGCCTGCAGCAAGTAGGCGCTCTCGGGCTCCCACCGGAGGCCTTCGCTCAGGAGCTCGAGCGCCTCGTCGAATGCACCAGCGCGCTCACGCAGCCGCGCCCGCGCAATCCACGCGCGCCCATCGTTGGGGTCGAGCTTCGTGCACCACTCGAGCGTCTCGCTCGCGCCGTGCACGTCGCCCTTCTGCTCGAGACGGCGCGCACGGTAGTTGAGCAGGTCGAGGTTGACCTTGAGCGGGCGGGGCTCGTTCCCGCTCAACTTCAGGAACGGCCGCTCGTCCTCCTCAATCAGCGCGTCACGCACGCGGAAGGCGAGCGAGTCGCTGGCGTCAGCGGGCAAGGGCACGAGGGCCAGAGGAGTGGCCCGCCGAGCGCCCATTCGAAGCAGAGGGCCGATGCAGTGCGGGGGCGACAGCTGCAGCGCCAGCGAAAGCAAGAGATGCTGCATGCAGGGCAGGACTCGGTCACAGGGGACGGCGACGGAAGCGCTCGAGGCTCGTCCGGCGATCACTCACACCGCACCCGGAAAGCGTGTGTGAATGTGATCGTGTGTCCATGTGATTTCAATGGGCGCGCTCGCATGAGAGCCGCAGTACAATACTGACGGTACTGTGTTAACCCTTTGAACTTTCAATCATTCACACGCCTGATCACAGTGATCCGCGGGCGACAGAGCTCAGAGGAGCACCACAACGTGATGAGTGCATGAGAGGGCCTGAGCTCGGTGGATGATTGTAGAGGATGTCGATAATCGACCTTTTCGCTCAGGGCCCGGCTGTGCGCTCGGACTCGAACGAGGACGACGATGAGAACGAGGGCGAGGCCGCACCGGTGCTCTCACCGCGAAGCATGAGCTTGGCTGCCGCTCCTGCTGTAGCTGTTAAGACAGCGGTACCTCCGATAATCGAGGAGACGATCATGCCTAGAATACTGACGCAAAGTCCGGCCACGGAACCAGCAAGCGAGCCTGAGTTGGGTGACATGGAGCCACTGCCACCGGCAAGCGAACCCGAGCCATCATGTAAGCCTGAACCGGCGCCACCCTCAGCGCAGCTGCTGTACGAATGCCGCAGCTGCGGTCGGGATGTCGAGCAGACGTGCAGTGCGAACGGCTGCTGCGCCGCGTGCCTCGCCGACATTCACGATGCCGAGCAGCTCGGTCACACTGCGATCACCAAGGCTGAGGCAGCGGAGGCGGAGCGGATCGGGGGCGACCATGCGTTTGGGTACGGCGAGATCACGCCGCTTGGCATGCGGACGCTCGGAACGGCGCTCTCGCTCGCCGCGGAGGACGTCTTCGCTGACCTCGGCAGTGGCACTGGCCGGCTGGTCCTCCAAGCGGCATGTGAGTTTGGCGTCTGCCGCTCGATTGGTGTCGAGATTGTAGGCAGCCGGCATCGGCTGGCGTTGGCGGCCTTGGGGCGGGCGCCCGAGCTCGCTGGCCGAGTCGTCTTCGTCCGCGGCAACTGTGCGAGTGCGCGCCTGTGGGGGGCAGCCGACGACGACCCCGCTCCAGAGGAAGACGAGGGTGCGGCTCGTGCACAGGGTGGCTCTCGCAGGCCAAAGACGTCCAAGGGCCGCAAGGTGACGAAACGGCTCGCGGTGCAGCTTCGCAAGAAGGCAGTGGCGATGGCGGCATCGGTGACGGCGACATCGGCGGCGGCGGCAGCGGCGCCGGCGGCAGCGGCGCCGCCAGCGACAGAGGAGGCGAACGTGCCGTTAGAGGCAGCTTCGGCTGCACTATTCGAAGGCGCGCTGGTCGGTGTCACGGCCATACTCCTCAATAGCCTGCTTTTCAGCCCCGTGCTCATGGGGCAGCTCGCAAGGCTCATCGAGCGCTGCCCGACCCTTCGCGTCGTCGCGAGTACCCAAGCTTTCTTGGAGGATCCTGACAAGGGCTATTGCTTGGCAGGCTACACGGAGATGCCGAGCGTACATGTGGAGACGTCGTGGATGGCGCCGACGCACGTGGACAACCCTCTGCGGCTGCAGAGCCCTGGCTCTCCCGTGCGGATCTATGTGCGTGGGGCGGTTCACGGGGAGGGCGCTCGGGAAGGCGCTCGGACGAGCAGTGCATGCGACGCGCCCGATACGGCGCTCGAGATGGCCACGCATCGGAGCGCCACCTTGGCGAGCATAGTGAATTTGGCCAAGAATTTGGGTAGCCTCGAGAGCGAGGCGGACCGTCTCGCCTCTGCACTCGACGAAGCGTTAGAACGCTTGATGCGCGCGAAGAAGCACGAAGGGCGTAGTAGCAGTGACGTGAGGGTAGATCCTACCCATCCGCTTGTATAGAGATTTAGAGTACGTACTAGAACGTTGTCCCTTCGGTCTCGGCGCACAGAGCCTCAGGCCCGGACCGTGCGGTGGTACCTAGAACTACGAGCGCGCGGCGACCCGTCCGATCGGGCGGCTAGTTAGCGGCTAGAATGTAGAAACGTGACGTCGATTCCGACGGTAGTTTTATACCGCGTCTAGCTACAGTACGAGGGTGTGTGCAGTGGCCGTCGTCGCGGTCATGATTCAACGACCCGACCCGCTAACGACCCGCCGGGTGGCCGGGTGGTGGTCTTGAGCGGAGAAGAGCGGAGCAAAGCGACCGGTACAGCGGTCGGCTGAGGGTAAGGGCCGAGGCGCGCGGTCAAAGGGGAGCCGCGTTCTGCACAGGCACGCCGACGACTGGAGCCCCTTGCGGCAGAGCGACCGCCTCCACGGTGACAGGTTGACCTATTCTCGCCGAACTTCGTCCAGGTACGGTCGCCGAGCCGCTGGCCACTTGCATGCCGCTAGATGGCACAACAAAGACAGGCTGGCCCACTGGGATCTCTGTCGTAGCTGGGTACACATTGGCCGAGCGCCTGCGAGGGTCGGCGTTGTCTGCATCGCGCGCGGTGCCAGCGCTATTCGAGCCGAATGCGATGCGGACCCGCGCGATCGCCGTAAGAGCGAAGAAGGTGCACAAAGCATAGAGGAGGCCAGCCACGTTGCGTGGACTGGTCTCTGGGTTGTCGCAGCACCACTCATTCACGGTGGTAGCGCGCCAGAGGGCGATGCCGATATGCGCGGCGCTGAAGGGCAAGGCACACGCATTACATGTGCGAAGCAGCGTATAAGCAGCCGAAGGCGCTGCCAGCCGTCCAACGACGGTGTTACAGCCGATCAATCCCAAGATAGCAGCAGGAAGTCCAATGTAGCCGCCATCCTCAATAGTGAACAGCGCGAGCAGCGCGTAGAAGCCATCGAGTATGAGCTGCACGATGATCTTGCAGCGCACTTGTCGCACTATGTACGGATCGTTCGGGTCGCACATGTGCTGTACCACGCACGCCGGTTGCCTCTCGCCAGGGGACGGTGAGGACTCGTGATAGTTTCAAACAACAGTTTCGTCATCTGGGCAGAATTCACTTAGCAAACGTTCACCAAGTATACCGTATGCATAGTGAATTCTGGCTTTTCAACATCCACTACATGTAACTACATGTACGCGTCGGTCTCTTCGTCCTGTCACGAAAGTCACGTCACCTGATGGCCTCGGCTATGATAGCCACGCGGTGCCCGGCGACATCCTGCGTGCGGTGAAAGACGCCTGGAAACCAGAGCAGCACGTCGCCAGGCTCGGCCGGCACGACACATCCTACAGCCTGCAGCGCTCGCTGGTCGCGTTTGCGGCTTTCGGCCTCGTACCCACTGCTGCGCACCCAACCGCTCGTGCCATTGGAGTCGGTATGATACTCGACCCTGTCCTCGGGCGGCGGCAGCGGCGCCACATTTGTATTCACGTTGAGATGGTCGACGAGGTCGCAGAGCCGCTGCACCTCGTCCAGCGGGGCGACCACCACATTCTGGTGCTCACGCGCATCCGGGCGCGCCTCCTTTCGCAGTGGGAGCCACAGCTTGAAGCCGCGCATGCCGCCATCCACGTGCCAGTCGCAGCCGCAGGGCACGCCGTCCTCCTCGCCAGTCGGGCAGTCGTGCTCCGCTGGATCGAGAACAACGTGCTCGATTTCGCGCACCTGCAATGGCCGACGCTCTGTGAGATACGGCAACGGCGGCGTGAGGCCGCGCTGATCCAGCTCGGTCAGCAACCCATCGAGGGCATCGAGCAGCTGCGGGTTGACTGAGTGGATCAACTGCGCGTCGTTCATGTTGCCACCGCGATACGCCGACCGTCCGTGGAAGCGCTTCACATCGAGCATGATGCCTGACGCATTGCGTAGCAGCTCGTTCAGGTATTGCAAGCTCACCTCTCGCATCGTCGCCGAGATTGCGCCGCGCACAAGCAGCAGGCCGGTGGCCCTCACCTGCCCGGAGTCCGTAAAGTCGCACCGTTTGGTCCGCCGCACCGCAGCGAACGCGCTGGCGAGCGCGCTCTCGGGTAGGGCTCGCATCCGCGCGAAGCAATGACTTTTCCCCACAGTGCCCTTGGCATGGGCCCACCTAGTCGCCACATCGTCCGCCGAGGCTGGCGAGGCGTCGTCGGCTGCTCCAGCAGCAACGGCAGCGGCGCCGCCGACGTTGACCACGAAGGTCCGAGGAGCGATCGGCAGTTCCTCGTCCGGTGCACATGCTTCAAAGGCGAGCCCAATTTTCTGGGCTACCCGAGCGAGGGCCGTGGCGGACGAGTGAAGCTGGCCGAAGAGGAGGGCGCCGACCACCTCCTCCACGCTCTGTCGCCCCTGCTCGCGCCCCTCTTTGTGCTCGCCTTCCTTGTGCTCGCCTTCCGTGTGCTCGCCGCGCGGCGTGCAGAGGACCGCGAGCTTGCGCAGCCCCACCGCGGCGGCAAAGCGAGTGTACAAGTCCTTGTCGTCGACTATCTTTGTCAGAAGCAGCTGCGCCGTGCGGGTCACAGCTGATGCCGTGCGCGCCGTGAGATCGACCAGGTGCTCGGCCGCTTGTAATTTGATGACGTCCACCCAGTCGCTCAAGGCTGCCACCAGCGCCGCTGCCACCTCGACGTCGCCGCGCTCCGCGGTCAGTGACAGCGCCTTCATGCCGAGGTAGCGGTCCGTGATCTCGTCGCTGCGCATCAGCCCGAGAGCTTGGCTGCGCACTGTGAGGCTCGGCCGAGGAGCCACCAGTGGCAGGGTCAGCAGAGCTCGCCAGCGCATTCGATGGTACATCCCCTCTGCATGCTCGGAATGCATCGAAGACTGACTGGCGACCGAGCTCGCGTATTGCATGCACAGCGAGGCAGCCTCGGCAGAGGGGGGTGCCACTGCAAGCCGCGCGAGCGTCGCCTCGGCCGCGAGAACGGCCTCCTCACCCGCACTCGTCTCCGTGTGCTCGCGCGCCTCATGTCTCGCGCCCGTGTAGGCGTCCTGCGCGGCTGCCCAGTCGCCTTCGCAAACGTCCGCCGAAGCAGGCTCAACACGACGCTCCGCACGACGCTCTCCACGTGTCCCCATGGCCGCGAGGGCTTTCCGTGCGGCGCAGCGGACGATTGGCTCTGCATCGGCGGCAGCCACTGCGGCGGCCGCCGCCGCACTCTTCGGTGCCGCCTCACCCATCTGAGCGAGAACGAGCAGCGCCGCGGCCCGAACGTCTGGCGTGGCGTGCGTGGTGGCGAGTGACTCGAACGCCGCGTACGCCCTCAGCGCGGCGGCGGCGTCCGCTGCCGTGCCGTCTCGATGCGCAGCTAGCCGCCTTGCTGCCTCGAGGACGAGGAGGCGCACGAGCTCGGGCGTGCTGCCACGGAGCTCCGTCTGGGGCGCCGCGAGCGTGGCTGCAAGCCTATCAAGCACGGGTTTGGGGTGAGCCATTCCGCCGTACAGCCGGCCAAGAACCTCGGCCGCGAGCAGCCCCACTCCAGGGAAGCCCATGTCGTCTTGCATGCTCCGTAGCACGTCGTCGAGCAGCGGCAGCTCCGCGCCGCGTGCGAAGCGGCCGAGTCCGTGCAGCGCCATCCACCGCGTACCTGGCTGCCAGTGCTCGAGGCGCCCGCGCATCTCGTCAGCAGCTCGCGTCGTACTGAGCGTGCTCCCCGGTTTGGCGTGCTCGTCCCACGATGGCGCGCCCCAAGGCCCCCAGTGGCGCCGGTGCGCGTGGCCATTGACCAGCTGGGCCATCACCTCGACGCCCACCCAGCGGATCGCGATGTCGTGGCTCTCCGTGTGGTTGGCCGCAACAGCCAAGCATGCCGCACCTTCGAGCAAGTGAGTGCTGGCGAGCTGTGCACACAGCGCGATCATGAGCTCTGCGGCGGCCAGCCGGATGCCAAAGAAGCGGTGCGCCATATGCTGTGCGGGCGCACCAACGTACCCGGCCAGCTCCGTTGCGGGCCACTGCGCGCTGTTGGTTGAATGGCCGCGGGCCGCAAGCATGCGTCCGAGGCACATGGCATGTAGGCAGAAGCGCCGCCCGGGCTCAATCAGCGCCGGTAGCACCTCGGGGTCCCAGGCCACACAATGATCGTTGTCGTCCTCTGTGTGGCCTGGGACCTCGATGTCAGACTTCCGGCAGCCATGGTAAGCGTCGAACGTGGCGGAGAGCGCCGATCCTTGTACGGGTGCGTCGGATGCCAACCTGGGAGCCGCAGATGGTTGCTGGTGGCGGGAGCGCTCCCTCCAAGAGAAGCCCGGCGCTCCCGGAAAGCACGCAAAGCCGGATGACTCACAAGCGCCGCACTCATGCTCGGGGTTGCCATTCAGGACTTCGCATGGCTCGACGCAAAAAGGTTCGCAGATGACTTCGGTTTCGGCGCATGCGAGGAGGACGCATGTGAGGAGCAGCACGGCTCTGACCGGCATCTTGTCGTTTAATTGCCTCTCTTATCGGGTTGTCGTGCGTGCCAGGCGTACCAGATGGTTCGCCACAAAGATGCAATCGTGCCAGGCGCGGTTTTTTGTGGCGATCCCAGGCGTGATTTACCCAGCGAAATCCAAATGAGGCCACATCCAAGGCCGCTCGCGGCAGTCTCCCGCTCTGAGGGGAAGCAGGCGGCCTGTCCAAAAGCGCTCGAGACGACGCAAACTTCGACCATATGGCTACTTCTCAGCAAAGGGGTGAGCTCGCCCTCTGTCTCGCCTGCAGTCGCCGGCTGCATCAGCGCCGAGCGCCTGCCTGCGCGCCCCGCCGCCTGCCTCTCACGCTCCCTGCATCGCGCACCTCCGTATTGCGCGCAGTCTTCCTGCAAAAGTGGCTCCGTGTCCACATGGAGCGTGACCCGATCGTGCTCTTCTCGTGCACTCTTGGCCTCTTTGGTAAGCACTTGCGCGCCGCACGCAGCCGTAGCCGGGCCCGCCTTAGCCGGCCTGCCTTGCTCCGCCAGCCGTGGAGCATCATTGTCCATCGCACTCGCTGCTGACCGCGCTCACTTTGCTTCTCCGTGCGTGCGCCTCTGAAGCCTTCACGGTGCCCTGGATCGTTGGTGACGGCGGTCGCAAGCGCGAGGAGATGGGGACGAATTACGCCTACCGGATCAAGAGTGTCTACCCCAAAGGCTCATAACTCCGACGCCACGCGCGTCCTCTATTGGCGCTGCCGCCTCCACATATAGGGAGTGGGAGCCAGCGTGTCTGAAAATTAGCCCAGATTCCGCGGGGCAGAGGCGTCTGTTCTTCGTTCACCTAAAATTGCGCCCATGAGGCTCTTCTCGCGCTCACACGGTAGCATCTCGCCTGTGCTGCACGGCGTGCCGCGCGTACCCGGCCGGTTACTCGGCGAAACTCGGCGTCCACCGCGACGCGCCACGCGCGCGCGCGTGCTCATCTTCGGCTCGACCTGTCTGTCTCTCTCTCTCTGCTCGCATCGGGCGCTGCTGGTGCTGCGCGGTGCGGTGCGCCTCGCGCACGTCGCAGCTAGTGGCGATCGCGATCGCGATGATGACGATGGCCATCCCCGTCGCGCCTCGACCTATCGCGGTCGCGGTCGCGGTCGCGTTCGCGGTCGCGTCGGTCACGGTCGCGGTCGCGGTCGCTCCGATCCCGGTCGCGATCCCCATCCCGGTCGCGATATCCATCCCGATTGGGGCCGCGGTCGCGGTCGAGGTCGCGGTGGTGACGGTCCCTGTCACGGTCGCGGCCCCTATCGCGCTCGTCACGGGATTCGTCACGGTGCTCGTCACGGCGCTCGTCACGGTGCTCGTCACGGCGCTCATCACGGCGCTCGTCACGGCGCTCATCACGGTGCTCGCCACGGCGCTCAGCCCCCTCGTGACCTCGCTCAGATCGTGTTTCGTCAAAGACCATCTGGTGCGGCCGTGCTGCCTGCTCGGCTGCCGTCGTCGCACCCTCCGCCGCCGAAGGCGTCGGTGCCCAACTCGGCGCCGAGGGCTTCGGTGCCCAACTCGGCGCCGAGTTGAGCGCTCTTGCCGGCGGTCTGACGCGCCACTGCTTCTCGCGATCCATCACCTCGACCCCCATCGCCCGCAGCGAGTCACGCAGAGCGTCCGCTGTGGGGAAATCGCGCGCTCGCTTGGCGGCGTGCCGTTGATTGAGCAGCTCATCCACCCGTGACACGTCGATCGGCGCAACGTCTCCGGGCTCCCGGGTGTAGTCATGGCCGCTGCCAGCGCCGCCGTTGCCCTTGCCGCTGCCAGCGCCCTTGCCAGCGCCGCCAGCGCCCTTGCCAGCGCCGCCAGCGCCCTTGCCAGCGCCGCTGCCCTTCGCGCCGCCGCCGCCCTCGCCGCCCTCATACCTGTCCTCAGCGGTCGACTGCTTCCGCCTCGCCTTGTTCCACAGGCGCGCGACGGACTGCGAGAGGTCATGAGAAGGTCATGAGAAGGTCATCAGAAGGTCATCAGAAGGTAATGAGGAGGCACTCAGGCGCGCGACGGACTGTGAGAAGCCGAACCCGATCGGCATCAGCGGCCCTCATAGGCCCTCAGCGGCCCTCATAGGCCCTCAGCGGCCCTCAGAGGCCCTCAGCGGCCCTCAGCGGCCCTCATCTCACCTGTGAGAAGTCCACCTTGATGCGCCGGTCGTCGATGAGCGCGCCGTCCATCTTGAAGTACGCCTGCACGCACCCATCAGTCGCACTCAGCGGCACGATCAGCAGCCATCAGATGCCATCAGCGGCCCTCCGAGGAGGTCATCAGCGCTCATCAGCGCTCATCAGCGGCCCTCCGAGGAGGTCATCAGAGCTCATCAGAGCTCATCAGAGCTCATTCGAGGAGGCCGGCGCACCTGCGTGCAGCTCGCGACGTCTTCAAATTCGATGAACGCGTAATTGAGCGAATCGCCCGTCTTATAGTCGCGCACGACCGCGCATTCCTTGATGGTACCGAATCGGCTGAAGATGAGCTCGAGGTCCTCGTCCTGTGTCACCGGGTTGAGCTTGCACACGAAGAGCACATTCTCCGGAGGGGCGAGGTCCGCATCTGGCAAATCTCCGAGCATCTCGAGGACCTGGGCGCGGCTCGCAGCTGCCTTGGCCGCGAGCGCCTCCTCTACCTGCCGAGTCGCGAGCTCATGTCAGTTGGGGAAGGAGATCAGCGAGGCCATCAGGAAGTCATCATGAAGTAATCAGGAAGTACTCAGGAAGAAATCAGGGAGCCCAATCCGAGCTCATCATCAGTGTTCATCAGTGCTCATTCGTGCTCATCGGTGCTCATCGGTGCTCATCGGTGTGGTGTGCATCAGTGCTCATCAGTGCTCATCCGTATGAGAGCGCCGCGATGGGCACCTCCTCGGCTGTTCGACCGTCCGCTTCGGTCTCTAGCGACTCGCCGTCGGCGAGGCGCTCGCGATCCTGCTTGAGGACGAGGGCTGAGGGCTCGGGCGAGGCGTCCGGCACGACCATCCCCGGCGGGTCCTCGTACGGGTCATCCAGCACGATCGTATGCCGGATGCGGATGTTTTGGTACGGCCGCCCGTTGGCGTCGGCATACGCATTCGAGATGGCGCGCGCGACCTCGAGGCCCTCCGTCACCTCGCCAAAGAGCGTGTACCGGTCATCGAGGTGTGTCTGGTCGTCTGCTACCGTGATGAAGAACTGCGATCCGTTGGCGTTCGGCCGTGCCGACGCCATCGACACGCAGCCCGCCTTTGTATGCCGCAGCTTCCGGTGCAGCTCGTCATCAAAGTAGCGCGCCTGTTCGCCGTAGAGCTGTGCATACAAGGACTCGCCGCCGGTGCCCGTACCTGTCGGGTCGCCCGTCTGCACGAGCGAGCCGGCCTGCACGTTGTGGAAGAGCGCAAAATTGTAGTACTTGGTCTTGCACAGCTTGAGAAAGTTTTTGCACGTCACCGGGCATAGGTCGGTGTAGAGGTCGATGACAATGTCACCGAGGCTCGTCTCGAGGAGGACCGACATGGGAGTGGGGGCGGAGTGGGGAGATGGTCGTGAGGTCGGTTGTGGGCGGAGGTGGCGGCGGCGGCTTCGGCGGCCGCGTTGCCGTCGTATGGGTTTTCCTCTTTTTCTGATGTGATGTGTGTGCGGCAGCCGCGCAGTTCACAACACTCTTCACATGCGTCTGATTCGTCACGTCCGCCCGACCGCAGCTGCGCCGCGAGGGAGTGGTCATAATGCCCTCGGTCAGATACTGTTCTCCCAAAACTTGCCAAAACTCATCACCGGATGGACCTTTTTATGGAAACCCTGCATGGCGTCCTCTCAAATTGGTGGTGGTGGTGCTGCGGGCACCGAGTTCTTCCGACTTAACACGCTGGAAAGACATGACTGGAAACGTCAGACGATGTTTGAGGTGCAAACGCCATTCGCAATCCCGCAAAATCTTTGGCAAGATGTCGGGCAGAACGCGGCCGCAATAGTGCAATCCGAAACAAATGAGTGGACGAGACTAAAATGAGGGGAGTGACCTATGTTGAGGTCTGGTAGGGTGTGTGTGTCGTCTGAACTCTCTCAACTCAGCTTCTAAAAGGGCTCCGGGACCGGGTCGCGTGCGCCGCGAGATGTCAGGCTCAGGGCGACCCGTGTGTCGTGTGCCGACGACAGCCTGTCAACTGGACCGCGACGACCCTGACAGTCCGGACTGCGTCGCGTGTAGTCACGCCCGGACACACTGACAAAGGAGCGCATCGAGTCCGAGAGGGTCAACACTGACAAGAACGCGCAGCGGCCACAGCGCTGCTATTATCATTGCATACACGCGTCCGGTCGAGCACGCCCCTAGAAAGCTGATGGATGCGCCTTACGGACGCTAATACCTCGGAGGCATGCCCAGCGCGGGAAATTCTGGATTCCGGATTCCCGCCGCTATGCCGCGAACCACGTTTCGGTACCACGGGCGATTGGAGCGCGCACCGCCGGGATGCAGATAGTACTCGGAGTTGGCGAGGCGGCGCAAGGCCATGATCGCTTTGATGTAGAAGAGGCTGACCAGTAGAATGTGAAGCGCGAAGAAGAAGGCGTACACTCCTCCAATCGAGGTCGTGTGGAAGCTGGGCCTGTCGTCGACCCTCGTGTTGCCCAGGGCCGAGCGGATGACTCGCAGCGCGTGCGCAATCGCGGTGGCCGCAAAGCTCACGCCCCCCCATAACATGGCACCGCCGAAGTCCTTTTGGACGACAGTGTACAGCCCGAGCGTGAAGGGCTGCGTTTCGGTGACCATGATCACGAAGGGGATGAAGAAGATGGGGCGCAGGAGCCCAGGCACCACCACGAGCGCGAGGGAAAGATAGAGATCCGAGGCCTGCGGCCAGAAGCGAGGGTTCGAAAAGCGAGGGACGCGCGGCCCCGTGAGAGAGAGAGAAGAGGAGGAGGGAGGAGATGAGGAGAGGCAGCGGCGCTCGCACCCTATCAAGGATCACGGTGTCGTTGTATAAGTTGCAGATGGCGTCGAGCACGAGCACGCACATCGCCGTGCACACGCGCCCTGCGTACTTCTGTCGATGGAACGCATGCAAAGGCAGCGGCTGCCGTGCAGGGGTACCATCGGGAGCACGTGGTGCAGGCCTCGCCATCTTCATCTGCATCCGGTACGACCAAGAGCCAACGGCCAGGCTGAGGCCGCCCTCGACGGACGACCCCAGCCCGAGTAGGTGTTCCTGTAGGTCGATGACACTGCCGTCGCCAAACAGGTAGCCGCCTGCCGCGGCGCGTTCGGCCACCTCGGCGCCCATGGACGACTCCGCCTGCGGGACCGTGGCACGGCTGCCGGTACCGGAGACTACGAGGGCGAGAGATCGAGGCGGAGCCTCCTTGGTCGAGTCGGGCGGCGGCTCGAAGTATTCGTCAAGTGTGGGCACAAAAGCGAGCACAGCGCCGACGACACTCAGAATCTGCGCCGAAGCAAAGCGAAGCGACGCGAAGCCTATGAATGGCGCTGAGTGACATTCCGAGGCCATCACAGGGCAAGCAATCAGACGTACCTCGAATGCGATGAGGTACGGCACGAACTCCATCCAGGTCGCCTTGAGGAGATCAAATGGCGTGCTCTGCCCCGGGATTCCGATGGACGGGTGAAGGGCGCGGAGGTCCGCCTGTTGCGGCGTCGCGAGGACCCAGGGTGTGGAGCGGCCCGCGAAGGTGATCCACACCATCGCAAAGTACACGAGCTGCAGCGCCTTGTCCACGTAGTATTGTGACGGCTGCAGAAAGTAGTGGTTGCCCCTACTGCGCGCGAGATGAGAGCACGTGAAGCCCACGAACGCACCCAGAGACAGCCAGAGCTTCAGACGGTAGAAGTCGAGCGCGGCCGGCGCGTACAGGTACAGCGGCGTGAGCGGGGTCGGGCGGAGCGAGTAGCCGATGTACACGAGGAGCCCCGCCTCCATGGTAGCCAGCCCGACGAGCACGCCAGCAGCAAAGCGCGTCGGAGCGACAGCTATGTGGAACAGAGCGGAGGCGAGCTGCAGCTCTGGGGCCATGGGCGGCTGATAGGAGTTGGGCGGATAGGACGGGCGACCGCCATACGGCTGCCATACGCCATACGGCTCACTCTGCCGCGGCTGCTCCATAGATGTGCCGCGTGCGTGGCCGCCGCGGATACTGTTGAGTGTGTTGCTGATCGCGTTGCCGCTGCGGTCGAGAGTGTTGCTGAGCGCGTTGCCGCTGCGGAGGCTACCGCCACTGACGCTGGTGGCGCTGCCCACGGAAGCTGTGCCGAAGCCGTCCACGCGCTCGAAGCTGCCCTTCACCTTTTGGCGGTACACGTGGTCGGCGTATCCGAGCGGCGGCGCCATTCGATGATGCTCGATCGGCGGCAACAGGGTCGAAGGCGCTCCTGGCGCCACGTCGTCTTCCTCGGGCGCAATTTCCCGGAGAGCGGTGCACGCCACCGCCAGCGAATCTTCGCCAGCGTAGAAGACGAGCGAGCCCGAACCTTCCGGCGCCAATCGCGGCGTCTCTGTATCGGACTCGGCGGGACCGTCGGCCGCCGATGACGCGCCGGCCGCTGTGGGTATCGGAGGCACGGCACGGTGGCTGAGTCGCGATGCACGGCGCACGTCACGTAACGAGGACGCTGCGCCGCGCAACGAGACCCCGGCGCCAGAATCGCCGGGCACGTCTTGTTCTTCCTCCTTAGCTACTGGCTGAGGCGCCCTGTCGAGCGATGGCAGCTGCCGCCGCCGATCTCGTCGCTCCGCTGGCGTCAGGTTGGGACCGCCGTCGTCGGCAGAGGCGAATTCCTGCGGCCCCGTGCTGGTGGATGAGGCTCCGGCGCGTTGTCGGCGGTTGTGCGCAGGCGGCCAGTCTGCCATCTTGGCTGCTTCGCGGTCGATTCGTTCACTCATTATCGAAGAATGCACACATCACGTACCGGTAAAAAGACACCGGGGGGAGCCGGGACACGCATGGGACACACGGGACACGCGGACGCACAAAGGCACACAGACCACACAGACGAACCTCACAACCATCCATCACGTACCGGTAAGCAGCACAAGTGCAGCACACTAGGGAAAACAGTACAGAGCTCCCGAAATGAGACACATGCAGGCGGAGAGCTCATTCCAACACACCAACAAACCAAAAATGCGTGAAGGGCAACACCTCGCACACGTCACAGCTACACAGCTCACAGGGTCACAGTCGCTTTCAAAATACATTCTCACACCGGAGGCTCTATAAGAAGTTTTAGTTTGTCGTGAGTACAGTGCAGATCCGGCGCGGCGCAGGAGTGCCTTCAAGGATTGTTTGCGACGCGCCCGTCGCAGCGCGACTTGACATGAACATGGCCGCCCACACCGAGAAGGAAGCGGAGGAGGACGACAACATCATGGCCCAATCTTTGAGAGCTTCGAGACTATTGCGAGCTCTGCGCCGCGATATGGGAACTTCTGCACTGGCGACTGCCGCGCTGCAGCAACGGCCGTGCCAGACGCTGTACAGGGGGAGCGCGGCAGACCCTAGTGGTGCCGTCACCAGCACGCTCATGAGTGCGATTGTCAATGCTCCCGCGCGGCAAGTGGCACCGTCTAGTACACGCCACACGGTGCAAGGCCCGTGCGATTGCGGCTGCGTGCCAGATATCATGAGCCTGCATGAGGCCGCGGCGGCGCGCCAGCGAGCACGGCAACCAGCGAACGAGCAGACCGCAGGAGCGACGACGTTGCCTTCCAACGCGCCAGCAATTTCTCGTGCGTCAGCGTTTGCCGCATTTGAGCTCGCCCTGGAGTGCGAAGAGTAGGCCGTCGCAGCGTAAGGCTGTTGCATTGGATTCGATTCCGACGCATGGTGGCTTGGAGAGTTGTCCAGTCGTCCAGTATAAGCATCCGATCCGGAGGCCGTTGGCTTTTAGCGCCGGCGTGGGCACCCGGGGATCTCTGGCGGAGCCCCCTCCGCCGCCCCGTCTCCCTGCCCCGCCCGCCGTGCATCAAGCGTGTTGGAGTTGACTCTGTTATTCAAACGAGGAACCCTTCATAGCACTTTACGGGAACGTGCGTTGTCCTGGGCGGGGGCACGATATCGTGAAATTCCACGATATCGTGGGCGCGCCCACGATATCGTGCCGGCACGATATCGTGAGCCCGCCCACGAT
>PJAB01000385.1:0-28133 GCA_002887195.1 Chrysochromulina parva | reverse complement strand
AGATGAAGGCAATCCGATCGTGCACGTATCCGAACGTTAGCGGGAGTGGATGAACGGTAGAGCGAGGATGCCGGGTCCACCGCTTGATTGCGATGCGCGCGCGCAGGCTGGGAAGCAGGCGGGCCTCGCACCTAATTGACGTTGAGCGAAAGCGTTCTTGCACTGGCAGCGTGCACTCGAGTGGCTCATTCTGCACGAAACTCGAGAATCTGGCTCTTCGCACGCCGCCGAGCTGGTTAGCTGCTGGCGCGCCTGGCCGGATGCCAGCGGTACGTCGTCCAGCGATGCACCACTCGAGCCTTTGCGCCGGGGCCTATCTGAAAGGACATCGCGAGACGCGAATCGGGGGCGGAAGTGGAGTGTGGGGAACGCTCGAGAGCCCAGGAGAAAAATGGGGAGAGAAAAGGCTTCCTTTTTTCCCTCCCAGGGCTCTACCGGCGGCTACCGCCGGGCGCCGGTTTCGCCGTGATAGATCTGTCTCAGATAGCGCGGACAAATCGCGCAATGCGGCACGCCGGCGCGTCTTCGAGTTGCTTCTCGTTCTCCGCCTGTCCCGCGTCCTTTTTCGGCCTTTGGCTTTTACGTTTTAGAGTGATTCTAAGGTCAGATCTACTTCATCGTACGAGATCGGCCGCCCCCGCCAGAGCTCAGAACGACGTTTTTCACGTCAATTCGCTTGAAGCGCGCCGCAGGCGTCGCGATGAAACGTTTGAGGCGCAACGTTTGAGGCTTCTGTTGCGCAAAACAGTCACCTCGCATGCGGCGACGAACGGAACCGAGCGGCTCATCCACGCACGAGTCTAGATTGAGGTTAAGCGTTGATGACGATGCGGCAGACGGGCAGCGAGAGCGGCACGCTTCGTGGCAGCGGCGCAAGCTTCGTACCCCCTCCGCCGGATTCAGTGACTTGCCGGGTCGAGCTGCTCGCCCTCGGGACGGTCGAGGACACGGATGCGAAGCTCTTCGCACCCGAAAGAGGTGGGCGTCAGTTGGATGACCGTATTGAGGGGCACAGAGACGCCGATGCACTGCTCGCGCGGGTAACCCATAAAGTAAGCGTAGAGCACGCGCAGAATCGCTTGGTGGGCGATGATCACCACAGGCTCGCGCAACCGCTCGATCTCGTGCGCGATGGGCTCGAGCCGCGCGATCAGGTCCGTGTATGACTCGCCGCGCGGGTAGCGGTACCTGAACTTGTCCTTCGCGCGCTGTGCAGCTTCCTCAGGGAACTGCTCGATCACCTCTTCGTTCGTCAATCCGTCGCACACGCCAGCATAGATCTCATCGAGGTTGCGGAACGACTTGAGCCGCATATTGATCCACTCCTGCCCGTTCGGACCGTCAATCTTGGGGTGCGGTATGTGCTTCGCGGTCTGCCGCGTGCGCAGCAGGGAGGACGTCCACAGCCGAGCTGGCCGTGGCGTGCCGTCCGGATGCACCATGACGTTCTCCTCCACCCACTTGCCAAGTTCGATCGCATAGTCATGTCCGTGCTTGGTCAGGTCGGAGTCGCCGCCGAGCTTGCCTAGCCGATTGTATTCCGATTGACCATGCCGCGAGAGGTAGATAGTGCGCTGCTGCACGTGCAAGTTGATCAAGAACTGGGCGATCCGCGACGGCAAGAAGCCGCGAATATTGTTCATGCTCATCTCGCGCCCGCCGTCGATGAGCTTGATCCAAATAAGGTCCTTCTCGGTCAGCGTCTCGTACACCTCCGCGTACTTCGCGATGCGCTCCTGGAAGTCGGACACTGCGGTGCTCACGTCGACTCCTCGATAGTCCTTGGTGGCTTTCGTGTCTACCTTGGAGTTCATGATGTTCTCCAGAATCCTCTTCTCGTCGTTGCAGATCGATTCGATGAAGATAATTTTGGCGCCCGTAGGTCTCAGCTGCTCGACGATCCACGCCCTGCGCTCCTGTGTGGAGTTGGTGGCATCAAAGATTGCCACACACCCGAAGTCGCCCGAGAGGAAAAGGTCATCCATGGCAGGCTCCAGCCGATGCGGCGAGACGTTGAGCATCCACCTGGTCAGGTCCGCGAGAGCGAGCTCCGAGGCCTTGCGCCGAATCCGCATCGCCTCCTCGTTGCGCACGTCAAAAAAGGTTGCATCTTGGTATGAGTCGCCTGTGGCGCCTTGTGCTTCAACGCGCCGATAATCACCTACGTTGAAGACCTTGGTCGGCACACCGTAGAAAAACTGGAGGTACTGTGCGAGCCGTCGGGAAATGTAACTCTTGCCTCGCGCAGGCAGGCCGACCATCACGCACACAATCTTGTCCGATTTCGTAGCCCACGAGGGCTGCGGTCCGGTCCACGTCTGCGGAAACGGATTGCTTTCTGAAGGGGCCCCGGCGACAGGCGGCGGCGGTGGCACGGGCGGTGGCGCGGCGCCGTGCTCGTGGCCGTGTAGAACAGTGCCAGGCGATGGGTCCATGTTGGTTGGCTCCTCCATTGTCACGTGTGTGTTCAGAGTTGATTGCAGTCTGGTTTTTTATGCTGCCCGAGGGCAAAGCGGCAAACGCCCCGGGGTTTCAGTTTGGGAACAGAGTACTGGTGGTTTCGGACTCCGCTCACTCAGGGACTCACTCGGGCATGCCCTCCCCGGTGGTGGTCTTGGCTGCCCGGCCGCCCTTGAGCAAGCTGCGCAGATCTCCTCCCGGGGCACCCTCGGGGAAGCTGGGCAGCACGCTGGGCGGCGCAGCGCGCGCCAGATCAGCCAGCGTAGGGCCGGCATGGGCCACCTCGACGTGGCGCCCTGCGGCCATGTCGGCGAGCGTGGGGCCAACAGGCATGGCGCCAGCGCTCGCCATCTCGGCAAGCGTCGGTCCCGCCGGCGCCGAGCGGATCGCGATGATCTCGGCCAGCGAGGGGGCATCTTCACGAGCAAGCTTCGGCAGATGGTGGGAGATCATTTTCTTGGCCGCGTTGGCGTTGGACGGGCCACGAGGAGCGTAGGGCGCGGAGCTGGCCTGCCGGCCGTGGCGCTTGTCGGCGATGGCGCCCTTTTTGCCGCCCGAGTCGCCGCCGTCGAGCTCGCCGTACCAGCGCGAGATGGCGCGCTTAGGCGGTTTGATGTCACTCGTACTGGCGAGCCGGAAGAGAAGCTGGAGTCCCTTTCCCGCCGCGGCCAGCTCGGTGGGCAGCGTGCGCCACGAGGTCGTGTCGACGCCCTGCGCGTTCGGGAGCAGCGGCACCGTGCGCTGCTGGAGCGCCGCAGCCGCGGCGCTGGCATCCGAGAAGACGACGTTGGCCGAAGAGTCATTGACCCACTCCACGAATAAGGGCGGCGCGAGCCCTTCGGCCATGAAGTAGCCAAAGAGGTCCTCGGTACTCATCCGGTCGGTGCCGAAGATGTGCACCGCCTCGGGCCGTGGGACCTCGAAGGCCGACACGTCGCGCCGATTCTCCCAGAAGGCGTCGGGGCCGGCGAGCGTAGAGATCAACGCGAGCGGGTCTTTGGTTGCCTCGACACCAAACTTGGACGCGCGCGCCTGCATCTTGGCGATCTCCTCCATGGTGAGCAACTGCGCTGGCACGACGGGCGCGACGGGCGCGACGGGCCGCGCAGCGGGCGCTTCGATGCCAAACTTGGCCGCGCGCTGCTGCCTGCGCGCCAGCTCCTCCTCCGTCAGTGGCACGGACGCGTGTGCTGGCGCCTGCAGCGTGTGCTGAATGACTGGGCGCTTGCCCGACTTTAGCTTGGGCGGCCTAGGTGGTTTGGTGGGATCTCCCTCGCCCAACATCGCCGCCTCGTCCTCCTCCAGCATCGCTTCCTCCGCTGCCTCCGCTGCGCGCTGCCGCTCCCGGGCAGCGGCTCGCTGAGCTTCCTCTTCCGCAGCCTCGAGCGCCCTCTCCTCCGCCTCCTCCATCTGTGCCTCCTCGTCTATGCCCCCGAGGACGTCGGCGTCGGCGGACACATCGAATGTGTCGGGCACGTCGGCGAGCAAATCGGCGTCGCTCATCGTGGTCTCCATTGCCAATTAGCTTCGGTCAGCTCTGAGGCCTAGCTCGTGCGAAGAGGAGGCGCGCACGTGCACGTGACGGAAAGAGTCCCTAGTGGCTGAAAGTGTCCCTAGTTTCCATATCGTGAAGGGAGGTGTGAACTGGATCTTGTGCCTTGTGCTTCCTGTTTATAACGCGTTGTGTGTTCCACACGTTGCTCCAACTCAGGTGTGGATCTTGCCGAGATGGAAAATTAACGTGAACTGTGGTGTGGAAAAAACTTCCATGGGGGGATGAGTGTGCAGCAGAGCGCCAGAGGTATTACAAGGCGTTGCGAATCAATGAAGTTTGAAATCTGGACGTGAAAGTGCGATTGGGCACACCTTGAAATTCACGCCACTTCGCACTTCCGGTGCGGGATCATCAGCGCTCCTCTTCTTGCTCATGGCCAGGCCAGAGGCGTTCTGGAGGTTGATGCGGCTGTTTTTGCTGGTTGGCTGCTTATCGGCCGCGGCAGCGGCAATGGCATTGGGGCCCAAAGGATTGGCAATACGGGCCGACTGCATACACCGTGGCGTGACCACTCACATGATTGCTGGTGGTCCTGGAGAGGAGCTGTCCATGTTCACAGTCGCGCAACTCAAGAACAGACTGCGGGCAGCTGGTTTGCCGGTTTCAGGCAAGAAGAGCGAGCTCGTCGAACGGCTCTCTGCCACAGCCAATCCAGCTCACACCGCTAGTACTTCAGAAGGTACCGCCTTCCCTCCTGTTGTCGTGCAAAGCAACAATCCAATCGCTACAATTGCGCTCACATCCGAGCCAATGGAAGAAGGCGCAGCGCGTCGCACTGCGCGCCGCACAAAGCTCTCCAAGTATATTGAGGAAGATTATTTGCTCACTGCAATCACGCAATCCACGAAATCGAACACAGCGATCGCACAGCGCAGCTCTGCGGCTGAGTCCGAGACGAGGATGGTCGAGGAAAAGACTGCCCGCCTAAAGCACGAGGGAGCGGCAGTGATCGCGAGACGGGAGGCACTCGTTGCTGCTCTAGCGGAGCGCATTGCACAGAAGATGGCTGCTATTGGTTCGATGGAGCAGGCCGGAACAGTCGTTCCCGTAGGCGCCACCGACGCTCCTGACGAGCTCTTCACGCGCACCGAGCTCGGGGGCCACGTGGTCACTAATCAAGCCGGGCGAGTCATCTCGCTCAAGCGAGTTGGGGAGTTCAGAGATCAACAAGAAAACCTGAGCGACACAGCGAGACCTGCACTCCCAACGAAGCGGGGCAACCCCATCGGCTCGCCTATGCGACGGGCGCAGGACGCGGTGCGCCAAGGCAATGTGTCCTATGCTTTGTCCACGGCGATGGCAGCGATCGCGCTCGCGGGCCCAGCATGCTCGGTGTTCGAGTGCAATCAGCTTTTGCGCGTTCTTGGCGACAGCGGGCATGTCGACGCGATGATGGCCATCTTCGACGCCATGGTAGCCGCGGGCGCAATGCCGACGCAGGTGACCTACGGCACGCTCATCTCGCGCGCGGGCGCCTGCCGGCAGCCACAGCTGGCAAGCCGCTTCTACCGCGACATGCTGCGCCGCGGGCTGGAACCGGACGCGCAGACGCTCAACTCGCTCATCAACGCCTACGCCAAGGCGGGCCACGTGAGCAAGGCGTACGCAGCCGCTGATGTGATGCGAAAGCGTGGTGTGAGCCCCACGTTGATCACGTACAACACGTTGCTCGACGCATGCGCGCGCGGTGGCAACGTGAGCCTGAGCCTCGCGTACCAAACGCTCCAGCAGGTGCTGGCCGCCAAGCTGCAGCCGAACGCGCGCACCTTTTCGATCCTCATCCACCTGTGCGCTCGCGTGGGCCGTGTCGACGACGCCTTCGGCTGGTTCCGGCGCATGGTGGCCGCTGGGGAGACGCCCACAGCCGTTACGTACTCGACGCTGGTGAACGCGTGCGGCCGCGCGGGCCAGCTCGAGCGTGCCTTCGCCGTGCTCGACCAGATGAGCCTCGTGGGGCTACAGCCGAATGTGGTCACGTACACCTCGCTCCTCGACGCGTGCGCCAAGGCGCGCCAACTGCCGCGCGCGCTCGGGGTCTTCCGTGCCATGATCGCCGCCGGAGTGCAGCCTAATCGTATCACGTGCACCGCGCTCTTCCACGGCTGCCTCACCGCGGGCGAGGTCCTGCTCGCGCGCGAGGTCATCAAGCACATGAGCAAGCTTGGGCTCACCCCCTCGGCGCACTCGTTCACCGCGCTGCTCACCGCCACGACGAACCTCGACTCGAGTGAACAGAACTCGGCAGCCGTCGCGTGCCTGCTGCGCCAGATGGCCGCTGCGGGCGTCGCGTCGGGTGGAGCCGCCTCCGCGGGCACATCTTCCCTGGCCAGTGCCGCCGCGCCTAAGGATGCCGCCGACGCCGCCGACGCTGCCCTTCAAAGCGTCGTCACGGGCGGCGACCAAAAAGATGGCGGCAAGACGAGTCTCGAGGACTCGATCCTGGGCATCCTCGAGCAGCTCACCAAGCGCCCGCGCGCAAGCCGGATCCAGCAGAGCCTCGCCCTCCTCGACACGGTGCTCTCCGCGCGGCTGCGCCCACCAACGGCGCTCTGGCTCACGCTCTTCGCCGCCGCCGACACGAGTATCGAGCTGCAGGCGGCCGTGAAGCGCTTCCATCGTGCGCGTGACGCTGGGCTCGCCTCGCGAGATAGTCCGGAGAGCGCCGCCCTCGTCGCTGCCACCGCACGCATCGCATCGAGCCCCGGAGGAGGCGGCGGCTCCGAGGGAAGCGAGAGCCTCCAAGCAGAGGGCGGCGCAGAGAAAGTGCGCCCTCAACGCGTCCAGCCGTTCCTCTCGTCGGAGGCCGCTGCTTCGAGCAAGCCCGTGGCCGCCGCCTCCGACACACTACAGGCCGTCTTCACGGTGTTCACAGAGATGCGCGCCGCTGGAGTGGCACCCGACCTCGCGGCCTTCAATGCCCTCATCAACGCGTGCGCGAGCGTCGGTGACGTGTCACGCGCTGAAGGCGCTTTTGGCGAGCTCTGTGCGGCCGGCCTCTCCCCAGATACCATCTCGTACACGAGCCTCATCAAGGCGTGTGCCGTCGCAGGCGACGCCGCGCGTGCGGATCGCGTCTATCACGAGATGCAGCAGCGCACCAACCATTTCTCGACCTTCACGCCGCCGAGCGCACACACTTACCGCCATCTGATGGCAGTCCACCTCGAGGCAGCCCACGCACACACCGTCCTCGACCTTTTCGACGAGATGAAGGCCCGTGGCATCGCGCCCGGGCACGCGCACTACGCAGCCGTGCTCGGCGCCATCACTCTGCACAGTGAGCTGCCCAGCTCGGTACGGCGCGCCGAGGAGGTGTACGAGGCGATGCGTCACGACGGTTTCCGTCTTGACACGCGCACGCTACTCCAGTTGGACTCCCTCTGCCGCCGGCATGACCGAGTCGATCTCGCAAGTCGGCTGCGCCGTGAGCGCTCGATCCCGCCTCGACTCGACACAGCCGCAGAGGCGGTGGTGGCGAGGCGGTCGGCCGAGATGGCGAGGCAGGCGGACGAGGCGGCCAGGGCCGAAGCCGAGGCGGTGCGGCTTCAGGAAGCAGAGAAGCTGGCGGAGGAGCGGCGACGCGCGGTACTCTCGAGATTGCGCTCGGGCGGGACTAGTGTGAAGTGGGGGGAGATTTCTTAGCGGAGCCTAGTGCGGGGCGGCACAGGGCACCAGGCTGGCCCTGCTCGGATCCGCGCCCAAGCAGCCAGCACGCAGCAGGCACAGGGCGCCGGGCCCCGCTTGGATCTTCGTGCTTTGCCGTCGAGGGCAAGGCTCAAGCTCTTGGCGTCGCCGGTCGTGCGTCTCAGTGGGGCGGGTGCCGGAGTCGAGTTGCGAGGAGCTCCGCTTGTACGCGGCTTTCACGCGCGCCGGCGTTCCCCGCGGCCCGCCGCGCGCGCGACGCGCCCCGCAGTCGCGCCCCGGCGAGGTCCGAGGATGAATAAGACGAACAAATAAAAATGTTGTCCCGGTTAATGTGAACCTCGCAAAATACACGCTTCACGCATCCGATCCGATGATAGCACGTACAGCGGCAGCGATTCATATCTCGACGGTACGTGCGGTGTCCGTGGATGGGAAGGACGCGGACCCGGACGGCCCCGGTCTGGCACGGTCGGCGGACGCCTTTGCTGGTGCTGTGTTTCCTGTAACGCAGTCCGCCGCCTCGCTCTGGTACGACGACCGCCCTGACGTCTGAGCGGAGGGCCTTTACAACCCCATCGGTGCTGGCTGGGTTAGGCAAGGACGCGCGAGCCATACACGCACGCTCGACCACAGGTTTGAATGGCACCGCACAGCACACCAACCCTTGGAAGCCGGCACCGCACGCGTCGCAGCCTCCACTCCCACGGCGTCACACCACGGGCCCCTGCTTGAGCCGTCCGACAACGCTGCTCGGAAGCAGCGCTGACGCACGTGCCACGACTGACGTGAGAGCAGCATGCAGAGCAGCATGCGTGGAGGCGAGCGTGGCCTTGTATGCAAGCTTCAATGTGGCCAGCGTCTCGCTCAGCGTCTCCCTCGCCCTGACCTTGGCCAGTGCCAAGGCCCCTAACCCCGAGGCGAGTGTGGCACTCGAGGCAAGCTTCATCTTGGCAAGAGTCTCGCTTGCAGTGACCTTCACCTTGCCGAGCACCACGAGGACCGTGGGCGAGCGCGGCACCACCAATGCAGCTATCAGAGCGCAGCCACCGAGGGCGAGTGGCAGTCTGTGGGTGCGTCCGAAGGCCAGTACCTTGACCAGGGCGGCCGACGAGGTAGCTGCCGGAGGCGACATGGCCGGCGCAGCTACCGGTACATCGAGCGGCACGGCTAGCGGCACAGCTAAAGGTCGCTCGGGCTCAGGAGAGTGCAGAGCCGCCTCGACGAGCGCGAGGACGTCGAGCACGCCCACTGGCTTACCCGTGAGCGGTTCGACGACGGGCACGGAACGGTAGCCGCCCGTCGAGAGCTGGTGGAGCGCCTGCATCACGGTGGCGCTGGAGGGCATCACGTCCGGCGCAACCGTCATCACCTCCTCCACCGAGACCGTGTGCGTCGGCTTCCCGGCAGCGACGGCCTTAAAGAGAAGATCTTTGGGGGTCAAGATGCCGTCGACAGTGCTCTGGTCGGCAGTGCGCGACACGAGCAACGCCGAGCGGCGCTCCGCCATGAGCAGCGCGGCCTGCATCAGCCGCTGCGTGGGCGCGGCGCCAGAACCCTTAGCGCCGCCCATTCGCATGACGGTCTCGTCCTCGAAGAGATCGGCCAGCTGGCGCTGCCCACCACGCAGGCCCTGCGCCGCTTGCATCACGTCGAAGAGCAGCTTCGCGATGTCGAGCAGGCCGCTGATATTGCCCTTGGCGTCAACCACGGGCAAATGGCGGCAATGCTTGCTGCGCATTTTGGCGAGGGCACGGTCCACGCCCGACGAAGAGCGCACGCAGATCGGGTTGCGTGTCATCACGTCGCGGACGAGCACAGTCTGCGGCTCGAGGCCAAGCGCGAGCACCTTGCGAACGATGTCCACGTCCGTCAGGATGCCCTCGAGAGATGCTTCCTCGACTTCCGCGCCAGCTGAGGAGAGGACCAGGCACGCGTCCTGCCGCTGCGCGGCGAGGAGCTTTGCAGCCTCGGCTACATTCATTTCAGGGGTGACGACGACGCCGTGTTTTGGGCGCAGCTCGCCGACGGTTCGGGAAGCCGACGACGACGCGTCGTCCTCCACTGTGCCCGCACCCAGCCGCACGGTTGTGGAGAGCGTCGTCATGCTGTGGCTCTTGGTCATACCTGCTGACTCGGGCGAAACTGACACCAGGGACCGAGGCAAGTTGATGACGGCGCCAACTATCTCGTTTTCCTCAGAATTTTGTGCCGGTGTTAGCGCACCGACGTCGTCGGCTCGGTCCGATAGGCGAGAGACGTCCGCACCCATAGTACTTGCAGAGTGAAGATGCGTTTTTCTCGTGCATCGTCGGGACGCCGTTACGACCCTCGCAGAGGAGTGGAGCAATCCCTGTTAGAAATCACACCGACCTCTATTCGAATTCACACATACACCTGAAACATATGGTGCCAGAGATGAGTGGCCTCCTGCAGAGTCAGTCCTGGGGGGACAGGGACAAAGGACATGGTCGCACTCTCCAAGGCTCTCCTGCTCACGCTGGCGGCTCGCACGCGCGGTTGCACAAACGTGTTGGTTACCGCCGGAGCTTCCGCCGACTCGCACCCAATGGTCGCGTACAATGCGGATGATTCTGCGCTGCACGGGGCTATCATGCACTGGCCCGCTGGCAACCACTCGCCGGGTGAGATGCGCGAGGTGTACTCGTGGGACCTCGGCAAACGACTCGGCGAGATCCCACAACCCGCGCACACCTACAATGTCATGGGGAACTCCAACTGCCAGGGCCTCGTCATCGGCGAAACCACACTGGGCGGTCTCGAGGAGCTCTCGAACGTGGGCAAGGACGAAAAGGATGGTCGTGTCCTGGACTATGGTTCGCTCATCTGGATCACGCTGCAGCGCGCGGCCACGGCGCGCGAGGCCATCCAGGTCATGCAGAACCTGACGGCGACATACGGCTACGCCTCGGACATGGAGGGCTTCAGCATCTCCGACTCAACTACAGGCGAGGTCTGGTACATGGAGCTCATCGGCAAAGGCAAGTGGGAGAAGGGCATTGTATGGGTGGCCCTGCGCGTGCCCGAGGGCTACGTGCATGCGCACGCCAACCAAGCTCGCATCACCACCTTTTTGCCCTGCACCGACGAAAGCCAGTGCATGTCCGCGCCCGATACCGTCTCCTTCGCCATAGCACGCGGCTACTGGAAGGGCGCGGTGGACGACACGCGCTTCTCCTTTAGCGACATCTACGACCCTGTCACGTTTTCCGGAGCTCGCTTTTGCGAGGCGCGTGTGTGGCATGTCTTCAGCGTCATTGCGGACCAGGCCCACTTCGACCCGGCGCAGTACCTCGATTACGCGCAGGGCAAGAATCTGACGAATCGCATGCCCCTCTTCGTGAAGCCCAAGACGGCGCTCACGCGCGACGATGTGCACACGCTCCTGTCTGGGCATTACGAGGGCACGTGGTTTGACCCGTCCAAAGACGCGGGTGCAGGCGCCGAGCACTCGCCCTATCGCTGGAACGGCCTCGAGTGGAAGCTCGGCGAGGCATCATACGTCAACGAGCGCATCGTGGGCACTCAGGCGACCAGCTGGCACTTCGTCGCGACGATTAGGACCGAGATGCCCAAGCCGATGGGTGTGCTGCTGCATTGGGGCGCGGATGATCACTCGTGGAGCCCCAAGATCCCCATCCACGGCGGCGCGAGCGAGGTCCATCTCTCGTACGACGACTCCGATTGCACTGGACGCGACGCGTGCCGCATCGCCAAGGGGCTCGAGGGCACCGTGACCAATTTCAGCTGGAGCTCGGCATGGTGGGTCAACAATGCCGTGGCGGACCAGGTGTACACACGGTCCGACCGCGCAGCTCCCGTCGTGCTCGCGGCGCGCAAGGAGCTCGAGGCGAGCATGGAAACGGCGCTCGCAACTTGCGAGGCGCAAGCCAAGGCGCAGTTCGAAGCGGGCCACTTTGCCGCGGGGCAGGCGATCCTGAACGCCCATGCGGTGGAGATGGGGGCCACCGCGACCGTCGCGTGGACGGCGCTGTGGCAACGGCTCACGATGCTCTTCTACGATGGCAAGACAACCACGCTCGACCCGACGAACGAAGTGTGCGGTTGCGATCGCCCGTCGGCCGTGTTCACCGACGCGTGGGCGCAGAAGGTCGTCCAGGATGACGGAGATCATTATCGCGTGCCCAATCAGAAGTCGCTCGCTGGCCGCCCGCACGACAAGCCGACGCGTGACAAGCTCTCCATTCGAGGCGTTGCGCCCTGAGCGTCGGCTCGGGGCTCTGTGCATTGGCCATTGGGGGGAAAAGGAGTAGATATCCGGAGACAGCGTATAATGTATTGACAAAGAAAGCAAATTACACTGAGTACTCCACTGTATATAGTTCTGTTCGAATTCCTAACTGTTGTCTGAATCGTGGGAGTGACGAAAGAGTGTCACTCTGAGTGTCACAGCTGTCAGAAAGAGCAGGCGGATTTGCTTATATGTTGCAGTATGCGTGCCATGTTGGCGAAGTCGAGTGCAGTGCATGGATGCATGGTGGAGTGGTAGCGGCTTGTGACGCAGCGCAAAGCGCCGTAGTGGTCGCGCAACCTTCCGCGCCCGCCAGGCTTCGCGAAGATGTTTTCTCGAGGCATTCTCTTCTCGTTGGTAGCTGTTTCGGAGTTACGATGCGATATCAGGCAGCGGCTACCGTCCAGGAAGGTACAAACACATGCGTCCACGAATTGCCGGGGCTGCTCCATGATGGTCGACAGCACGGAGGAGGAGGCGAAAAAGCGAATGCTGGCAAGGCTGAATGAGGGCCCAGTGTCGAGGCGAGCCCGAGACGAGCCGACTCGAGACGCGGGCCCAGACGTCCCAAAGGCAATGCAGCGGCTTGAGCAGGAGCAGGAGGCTCGCAAGCGAATGCTTACCCTCATGGGCAGCAAAGGCAGCGACAAGCTCAAGCGCGGGATGGGTGCCTACGGTGGCTTTGGGGCTGAGGATGATGAGGACTATGGCTACGGGCCGCCGCGCCGCCGCGAGCAGCCGGAAGAGGTGGATTTGGCAACCGGCAAGCCGCTCAACGAGCGCATCGATGAGGAGATGCAAGGCATGCTCGACCCAAGGCGCTCCACGGAATGGAGACGTAAGGCTGAACTCATCGATCCCAACCCGCCCCCGATGGCGAACACGCTCCGCGCGCCAGGCCAGCGACCGACGCCAGAACAGGTGCAAGAAGGGCTACGCGAGGAGGACAGCTTACTTGAAGCGCTCAGGAGTGCCGTTGACGACCCTTGATACTGTGATACTGTGTCGCAGTCGGCGGAGCTCGCGGCACGCGGCACTGATCAGCGCATCGAGTCGCAGGCAGAGCGCAGCGCGGGAGACACTACATCGGGGAGACTCGAACACAGTCAACTTACAAGGCAGCTAAATGTCTCACAATCTTGTTAATACATTGTATCAAGCCACCCCGCACCCGGTCTAACGTCTAAGTACTAAGAAAAAAGAGCCCCGAACCGGCCGCGGGATTCGGATTGCCGGGTGCTGCCCTGATCAGCTGCAGCTCAATGCGTTCGGCGGACACGCGACACGGCACGTCCATGGATTTGTCATGTACGCTTGAACCCAGTTCACAGCCAAAGGTTATAATTCACAGTCCATGTTTATAATTCACAAATCCCTGAAGGAAATCCGAGCGAGGGCGAGGCCTGAGTGCTTGCGAGATGCAGACGGGCACGCTGCGTAACTGTGGCAGCTCAATTTTCTCAGGAAGCCGTGAAAAGCGAGACCCTTACACACGGTCAGAGCTCTTCGCCTGCCTCGAGGCGCTCCTGCTTGAGCGCCTCGAAAACGACGCAACACCACATCTCGACCTGGAGTCCGTTAGTGCAGAACTCGTCGCCGGCACGCCTGCGCGATGCAAGGCCACGCTGGCCGCGCGCGGAGAGTGCGTATTCCGTGATCTACTCACTGACCTTCAGGCCGACCGACGGTTCGTCGTTGACACGAAGCTCGGCACCGTGCGCCGAGCACGTGCCGTGGTGTCGGACAGTGAAGAGTTTGTCACCGTGGTGTCGGACAGTGTGTCACCGCTTGTCACTGCGCTGCCAGATCCGCCGAGCTGTTCCGGGCTGCTGTCACATCCCGCTGGTCTACCGCTGTCGGAGTGCTCCAGCGTTACACCAAGCCCAGGCAGGGCGAAGGGTGTGGCCTTTTCTGGCACGGCTGGCAGCGGGTGTGGCAGCAGGCGAGGCGTCGACTACAGCAGGTGGGATCGCATCGGCGAAGAAGATAGCGACTAGTCCGTGCGCGATAGTGCGCGTAGGCAAAAAACTCAGGCGTGACGAGGTGTTCGCCCGGGCTCATGCCTACGGCCATCGGTCATGCCCTTCTGCCGCGCACACACGACCGCAGTCGACGACCGCACGCCACGGGCGGCGCGCGAGTCCCTCTCGCACGTTCTCGGCGTGCGGTCCGATGCGGTCCACGGCGGTTCGCGGCGGTTACGTTCGCGTTGCATAGGTTATTTCATCCCAATTGTGCTGAACACAAGTTTGAATATTCAATATAAGGCGTTTTCGTATTCGTCCGCCACACGGTGCCGTGCCTTCAACAGCCTTCGCCCCGGGGCCGGACCGGAGTCCGGACACCGCCGCCCCCGCCGGCGTGCGCAGCATAAAATTATTGAACAGAGTCAGTGAACACTAAATATGACACGTGGTTGGCACCGCGACATCTCAGCATGCTTGTGGGCCCATGAGGGCGGCCAGGCGCGCCAGCCACCCAGCAGCGGCACATAGCGCCGAGGGCATACTTATGCGCGGCTCGGATCGTGTCCGCTCCTTGCCGTGCCCGACAGAAAAGTCGCGGAGTCACTGAAGCAGAGAGGGTGCTCTCGACGCGCGACACGCTTGGATGCCATGACCTGCAGCAGCTATCACGAAGCGCCCCAGTCGGCGGCGCGCTGCCTCATGCCGTCGTCGTCAAAGCCGCTAGGCGTCGGACGTGAAGGAAGCCGCGAGGGTACACCCAGCATGGAGCTCTGCAGGAGCGGGTTAAGCGAGGAGGCAAGCAGGCTGCTGCCACCGCCACCACCGCTCGTAAGTCCGGACGCGCAATCAGCGGGCGGGGGGAGGTTGGCAGCGGGCAGCGCGGCTGCGAGCTGTGCTGGGAAGACTGCGGCCGTGGAAAGAGGCGACCAATTGAGACCGCTGCCCGCGCCCCAGGTCGCCTGGGGCGTGCCTGCGCCAAGGGCGGCCGATGGGCCGATGGACGGGAGCGAAGGGGTGACCAAGGAGGAGGGCACCGTGCCAAGCGGCGGCTGCAGCGAGGGCTGCCACGTGCTCGTCGAGGTAGCGAGGCCCTGCCAGCCGCCAGCCCATAGGCCATGGCTACCACTACCGCCACCACCACCGCCCACGGCGCTGCCACCCACGCCGCCGCCCACGCCGCCGCCCACGCCGCCGCCCACGCCGCCGCCCACGCCGCCGCCCATGCTGCCGCCCACGCCGCCGCCCACGCCGCCGCCCATGCTGCCGCCCGCGGCGGCTGCCGAGCTCCACGGGCGTGACGAGTCGAGGGTGGGTCCCGCCGCCCCGGCCGTCGAGGGTGCTGCCCCTGGCAAGCCGTAACCGCCCACTCCAGGCAGCCCGAGCCCGAGCCCGAGCCCCGCCGCGCCGCTGGTGGTGGTCCGGGCGGCTGGCAGCGGATGGGTGGGTGACAGCAGGTGCGCCAGGTGCGCGGGCGGCGCAGTGGCGAGTGGCGAGGTGCCGGCGGCCGCACCGGCGAGGGCCGGATAGGCTGCCGGCGGCGCGCTCGGGTTGAGAGCTTGGCGATAGTCGGCGGGCTTCGCATTGGGATTGGCAAAGAGGGACGTGCTTGGCATGGGCATGGGCATGAGCATGGGAATGGGCGTGGGCTTGGCAGTGGACGATGGGCTTGGAGTTGGCGTGGGATGCGAGTTCACAGCGGAGTGCGCCCGGTTCACAGCGGAGCCGAAGCCAGTGGCGAATCCAGTGGGAGTCGACTCGCTCGAGGCGGAGCGATTGAGCGTGCCAGCGTACAGGGAGGACGCGTAGGCTCCGATGGGCGTCGCGGCCACGCCTGCGCTGGCCACGCCGCCAACGGCCGCGGCCATCCCGGGAAGGAGCGCCGTCGCGGGCGTCCCGGGGAGGAGCGCGGTGCCATCCTGGCTCACGATCGCCGCTCGCACGACGAGCTGCCGGCCGAGCACTGAGGGAGGGCGGCCGTTCGCGTGCACGTGTGCGAGCAACGCGCGACACGCCTCGGCAGAGCGAAGGTAGACAAAGGCCGCTCCGTTGGTGGTGAGCAGTCGCCAGCCCGCCACCTCGCCCCACGGCGCGAAAGCTGTCCGGAGCGGCTCCTCCGAGTCGAGAGCCGCGGAGCACAACGGCGCCACCCACACGACATGCGGCGTCGCATCACCGTGGCTGAGTCCCACCGTGGCCGTGCCAGCGCGTGCGTCGACGGTGGCGGCGGGTGCCGCCGCGCGCTCAGGCGTCGTGACGGGCGCGGCCACAGGGGCGGCGCTGGGCGGTGAGACGGCGCCCGCGCTGCCCTTGCGCGCTCTGCCATCGGTCGCGGACGATCTCGCCGCCTCGGCCGCGGGCGCCGCCTCCGCCGCAGGAGAAGGCTTAGCGGTCGTGGAAGAAGCAGGCTTGTCGGCCGCAGAGGGTGACGCGAAGCTGTTGCGGGCAGCCTTGCGGGCAGTGGCGCCCTTGGCGGAGAGTTGCCAAGGTTCCTCTCTCTCCTCACCCGCACGCTTCTCCTCATCAGCAAGCCGCTCTTGCTCCCGCCGCGTCCCCCCCTTGGTCGCCGCTCCGCCGCTGGCTCCGCTGCCCGCTCCGCTACCCACTGCGCCGCCTGCTCCGCTGCCCTTGTCCCCGCCGCCTCGACGCTCGCCCTCGCCGCTCGGCACCTCGGCCGCCGCCGTCGAGGTATTCACCGCGCGCTCCCTGATGTCCGACTTTGTCGTAGCAGCTTTGGCATCCTTGGCAGCAGCCTCATTGGCAGCAGCCTCCTTGGCACCAGAAGGCTCCTTGCTCATCTCTTTGCCGCTCTTGGCTCCTGCGCGCCTAGGCGTCTCCGCTGCACCCTCTTCGCTGCACCGGCGCTGTCGAAGCCCATTCCCACTGAGCGCGCTGTGCGAGCTCGTCGCGCTGCTCGTGCTGCTGCTGCTCGCGGTGCTGCTGCTGTCGTCGATCCCGGCGCCGGCGACAGCTGGTCGCTCGGCCGTTGCGGCAGGCTTGTCGTCGGCGTGTGCGATGGTGCTGCCGTTCTTGGGATGCGCGCTGCCATTCTTAGCGTGGCCGCCGCCGCCGCCGCCCTTGCGACCGGCCTTGCCACCCCCCACAGCCGCCTCGCCCTTGGCGGCAGAGCCGCGAGGCTGCGAAGCGGCTGCGGAGAGCACTCCGGCGACCGCATTTTGCTGCTGCTGCTGCCACTGGACGACCGCGAGTCCGCCGAGCGCGACGAGCCCGAGGACGAGGACGATGCCCCCGATGGATGCGAAGCTCAAGCTGCCATCCGCGTCACTTCCTCGCCTGCCACCCAGGCCCGACGCTGCGCCCCAGCTGCCAGCCGCCACGCTGCCAGCCACGCTCTCCCAGCCAGGGTCGCCCCAGCTCGTCGGATCGCCGAAGGCGGCCGCGACGCCGAAGACCGCGTCGCCGGTGAGCCGCTGGGCGGTGGCGCGGCCGGGGATGGAGATGCGCGAGAGCACCTGCTCCTCCGCATGCACCTGTTGGATGATACTCTGCCGCTCGGCCGACGTGAGCCCGTCCAGCACGCCCGCCGCCTCGAGCTCGGCGGTGAGCTCAGCCAGATCGACCGCCGGCTGCACGGGCGCAGGTCGGGTGCTCACAGTGATGTCGAAGCCCTCAGGCGGTGCGAGCAGCGTGACCCCTATGTGCACAGAGCGGTCGTTGTGCGCTGAGCGCATCTTGATGATCGCGGGCGATCCAGGGAGCCCTTCGGCGAGCAGCCGCGGTGACGTGCTCACGAGGGACGCGAGCCCGTCCTGCGAGGCCGCGAGCACCACCGGCTGCGATGCCTCGACGGTGACATGAAGCTCATGGAGCGCGGCCACGCGGATGACATAGAAGTACATGAGCGGCAGCAGCGCTTCTGAGATCACCGTGCCATCGGCAGTCCCGTTGCGTGCGCCGATCGGCACCATAGAGGGCGCGAGCGCTCCTGTGGAACCACTGCCGCTCTCGGACGCGTCGTCGGCCACCTTGGCGTCGGCCGTCTTGGTGGCGGTGGCAGCTGCAGGCGCGCTACCCGCGGGCACCCGCACGATGCGGTTTTCGTTTGGCTGCAGCCGCGTCACCGAGATGGGTTGCGAGTGCACCACGAAGCGGAAGCGATCGGCCGACGGGTGCAGCGCGACGTTCCGCAGCGACAGCAGAAGCGGTGAGTCGAGGCCGCTGTCGACGATGAGGCGCTGCAAGCAGAGAGACGAGGGGGCGAGGGGATGAGCGAGGAGCGAGGGAGGGATGGAACGCATGGGCAGCACCCGTGAGGGCAATCTCGTGGAGGCGCGGGCAACGCGATCAGGGAGACGTGCCGGCTGCTGCTGTCGCACCTGATACGAGCAGATCTCGACGCCGCACTCGACGGGCAGGGCCCAGTGCGCCTCCTGGAAGCCAGCGGAGGCGCTCGAGTACGAGAGGAGGAGCACGGGTTGCCCCGAATCGTGCGAGAGCGCCCCGAGCAGCACCTTCTGCCCGCGGGGCAACCCTGCTGTCGCCACCTGATAGTGATACACCTCCCGTGGCTCTGAGGACGTGAGCTGCAGGTGGCGGTGTAGCGAGGCCACGGGCCGCCCGAGCGGTAGCACGACCCTCTCGACGTTGGCGTCGCCGTCGAGTGAGGGCAGCAGCGGCAGCGGCGAGGACGCTTCGCTAGGCTCCTCGGGCTCGTCGGGCACCAGTAGCTCGCCGCTCTCGACGATGCGCACGCTGCAGCTGCCGCTCTTGCGCTTGCGCTGCGCTGCGTCGTGCATGTCCTTGAGCACGTCGTGCCCCTGCACCACCTCGGCGACCGCCACATGACGCTGCGCGGGGTCCCAATCGTGCCGCGCCAGCATCAGGCCCGAGGTGAGGGCCCTACGCGACCGCGCACCGTCCACCTCCTCCTGCGGCGTCGGCAGCTGCGGGTCCAGTGGGTTCACGGCTCCATCCCCGTCCTCGTGTAGCGTCAGGAGAAGAGACTGGGCGACGACGCGCGCGTCAGCTTTTTCACGCTCGCGCGCCTGCAGGCGCTGCTGCTCGACCGGCGGCCAAGATTCTCTGGTACTACCTGCAGCCAGCAGCGGCAGTGCCACCGTACCGTTGCGCCGCCAGAAGCGCGTGGAGAGCGCCGCAGGTGACTCGCTGCCGTGCGCCCGGTCCATGCACAGGCCGAGAAGTTCTCTCCCTCGTAATAGCTCGAAGAGAGGTCGTTGCACGCCCTCGAGGGCTGGAACTGCAAAAACGACCCGCCGTGGGCCGCCGCGTGTGCCTGCCTGCAGCTCGAGGAAGCCGAGACGCGGCGCCGACGTGGGCTGACTGTGGTGCTCAGGCGGTACCACGGGTGACCTCTGAGAGCTCACGGAGGGCGCGGCAGGCAGGGAGATGAGAAGAAGGAGCTGTGCAGCCTTCATTGAAGGCGAACTCTGCGGTGAGAATGATTGGGCTCAAGTTCATTCACAACACACCATAAGTTCACCACAGCGCGTGTGAGTCAGATTCGCTCAGCTAACTCGCTTGATTTCTCGTCATCCTCAATCGCTCCGTCAAAACACGTTCATTCTTTGGGAGATCTTCTGTCGAGTAAACACCTCTCTTTCCCCACAGCACGCTGTTTTACGCTCGGGCAATGCCGCTTCGCTTTTCATCTGTGAGGAGAGGTTTTCACTCAGCAGGGAGATCATTCTCATGCTCGTTCGTGTCACGAATTACAAGGTTGGCGTCGCCGCGAGTGCGGCGGCCTTGGCCGCCTACTCCGCCCGCCGCCCGCCAACCCTGAACGAGCGTGCCTCCTCCTCGAGCGCCTCCTCGAGCGCCTCCTCGTCCAGCGCCTCAACGCTTGAAAACCTCTCACGCGTCTGGGCACCGCCACCCTTCTCCTCCACCGCACCGAGTCGCTTTGATCTATCGACGTACGTGGGCCGAGCTCTGCACTATCTGGACACATTGGGAGACCTATCGATGCTCACTGTCGACCAAACACGTTGGTCGACGAGCAAAAGGCTGCTGCATGAGCATGCCTCTGGCCAGGGCGAAGGCGCCGCCGCTTCAGACGCACAGCTTTGGCGTGCACGCAAGATCGAGGCCGCGTGCGTACACCCCGAAACGGGCGTGCTCGTGCCGGCGCCCTTTCGCTTCGCGGCCTTTGCGCCCGTCAATCTCTTCATCTGCTCGGGGCTGCTGTGGGCGAGCGGCGTCAGCTTGCGCGCCTCTGCCTTCTTTCAGTGGTTCAATCAGAGTTACAACGTTGGCGTGAACCACTGCAACCGCTCGAGCGCTTCGCCGCCTCCCGAACGCCTCGCGGCGGCCTACATTTGTGCGACACTCTCGTCGGTCGGCATCGCTCTTGGCCTTCAGCACCTTGGCGCGAGACACCTACACGGCCGTGGACGTCTGCTCCAGCTCACAGTACCTATGCTCGGGGTCTCCGTGGGTGCCATCGTGAACCTGATGCTCACGCGCAGCCAGGAGCTGCAGAACGGCATCCCCGTCACCGATGCCGACGGCCGCGAGCTCGGTACCTCGGAGCTTGCGGCTCAGTACGGTCTCGGGCAGTGCGCAGCCACGAGGGTCGCATGGACTGTCGCGCTGCTCACGCTCGCGCCCGTGGCATCGACCGCCGCGCTGCGCGTGCTACCAGCTGGCCTGCCGAGGAGCATCGCCGCTGTCGTCGACGTGGGATCCACGTTTGGTGTCATTTGGATCTCCGTGCCGCTGTGCATTGCCATCTTTCCACAGCACACTGACCTTCCGGGGACGCGTGTCGAGGAGCGCTTTGCGGCGCACGAGCGCGTGTTCTTCAACAAAGGCTTGTGAAATCTTCGCAGACTTGTGCCCGACCCTGAGCTCGCACGCGCGCGCACGCCCAGCGCGCAACCCGGTCGGTTGCGCGCTCCCGCTGCGGGGTCAGCGCCCTAGTGCTTAGGGGTTAATAGGGCCGTTACTATCTAAGTCTCGGGGTTAGTGCGCCGGACCGCCGGTGGCCAGCCCAGCCACGTAGCGAAGTTTGTAAGTAATTTACTTCCTTATTACTTCCTAAGGGCAGCGCACTACATGCGGCGAGGGGGGTAGCCCAGGCGTACAAAGCGCCGAGCCCCTGGCGCAGGTGCTGCGAGGCGGGGGCGGCCGCCGGTGCTGGCGCGCACGGCCCGGCACGCCGGCGCCGGCGGGCCCGCGGGGCGCTGGACGCGCCCCGCGGACAGACGCACGGCAGACATTCACATATTGGAGCTTGCGCCCTTGCGCCGCGGCCCCGCGCGCGCCCGGCCATGGCCGCGCCTCGGGGCCCCACGCCCCCGCCGCGCGCCGCGCCCCCGCGCCCCGTCCTTCGCCCGCGTCCTGCGCCGCCCCTGGGAGCTGGGACAGGAGACATGGGAAACTCCCGCGCTATGCTCTCCGTGTGCCGTGTGGCCGGGGTTGCGGGGAGCGTCCGCGGCACTATAAATATCAATCCCTTAACGAGCATACGTCCGTCGTCCGAGAAGCGATGGAGCGGAGGAGCGCGCCGAGCCCGGCGAGACCCGCCATCCGGCCCCGGACCGGGCGCGACCCGCGACCGCCACTACAACGGGACTGGTCTGCAGCCGCCCCCCGCCGCGCCTGCCGCGCCGCGGGCCGCCGGGCGCCCATACACGGAACCGGGCCGCGTCGTCCGTCGATATCATGGTACCTTTTACAGCATTCTCCGCGGTTTAGGTTTCTTCGCCGGACTTCGCTCTTCGGGCGGGGTCGTGGACTCGTGCGGACTGCGGACTCACGTGCGGATTCTTGCATCGCGTGTGATTTGAATTTGTCCTTTGCTGTCAAAAAAACATCCGCAACTACTGACAGACATTCATAGTATACCAGATATGGCGCCTCAATGCCCCTACGGGTTACCAGTGTACGGCACGGCGGCACGGTCCGGCCAGGACGCAGGTCGCAGGAGCGAACCGTCCAGACACAACTCGAGCGCTAGAGAAGCGACAGTGCAGCCCTCGCGGCCTCGGCTCGGGCCGGTCTCTTAGATCTCGTCCCCGCGTCACAAAGGGCGTCGCCCCTGCTCTCATTCGCCCAGCCGCATGTGTGGGGGGTCCAACGAAGCGCACCTAAGGACGCCTACTCCGCGGCCGATGCGTCCTTCTTCTGCGCAAAGTAGGAGTCGAGATCATCATCGAGGCCACCCAAAGTAGGTGCCTTGCCCTTGCCCTTGCCCTTGCCGCCGCCGCCGCCGCTTTTCTTGGCGGGCGCGTCGCCATCGCCGCCATCGCCGCCATCACCGCCCTTGCCCTTGAAGTACGAGTCCAGGTCGTCGTCGAGATCCGACGCTGATCGACTGTGAGACGCACACGTGAGTGATGGGGACCCTTAGGTAGCAAACGCACGGGTCGGCTTGTGGCACTGGGCGGTGGTACTCACGGCTTGCTGCCCTTGCCCTTTCCGCCCTTGCCCTTGCCCTCGCCCTTTCCGCCGCCCTTTCCGCCGCCCTTGCCACCGCCCTTGCCGCCACCTTTGCCACCGCCTTTGCCGCCGTCGGACCGCACGATGAGCTCGCGCTCGCCGAGCATCGAACCATTCAGCGTGTTGATGGCCTCCTGTGCGCTCTCCGGGTCGTTGTAGCGCACAATGCCGAAACCGCGCGAGCGGCCATCTTCGCCCGTCTTGACATCTGCACGGCAATCGCCAGCCCCACTCCTGCAGGTACCGAGAAGGAATCAACGCGCCGCAGCCGGCGTTTTGCGCGACGCTGGGAGTCAAAGAAGTGCAGCCCGGCCGGGCGGCACGACAGCTTTTGGAAGTGAAGAGTTTCAGCGGAGCAGAGGCGTATTGGAGTGCGTGCAGCGCGTGAGAAAGCGAGGTTTCGCCTACATGTGGTCCTTCAGCTCTTTCCACGTGACATCGTAAGGCAGGTTGCCCACATAAACCGCGCAGCCATCGTCGTCGCCGCCGCCGCCGTTGCCGCCACCGTAGCCGCCGCCGCCGTACGGAGAGGGCCGCGACGAGCCACGCTCGCGCCCCCCGCGCATCGCCATTTTGCCGAGACGGCGCGTCGCGGGCGCGCGCCTCGTGGTCTGTCGAGAACAATAGTACACCTCACATGACCTCACCTCTCATTCACAAGTGAAGAGAGCAAGCAAGCAAGGAAACAAAGCATTTCGATTAATTAGCTTGCTTGCTTGAATTGAGCGAAGTGGCATTGTGCCCGAGTGTCAAACAGCGTGTTAAAGCGTGCTGTGGAGAGAAAGTGAAAGAGAGGTGTTCATTACTCGACAGCCTCGTGGTACATGTACTCTAGCAATTCTAGCAAGCAAGGAAGAGCGCACTTTTTAGAGCTTATAGAGTCTTACTCTTAGACTTATTGGTCTTTGCTTGCTTTTCACCAATATCCACTCACATGCCAACGTCAATGGCCAACGTAACGTAACGGCTAACGGTACGTCCTGCTCGCCAAACGGTTTATCGTATATCGATAATGTCGCGACGAGCTTTGTCGGCGTACGGCGACCTCCACCTCGCACATCTTGTCAGACTTCACACTATACATGTACACACATGTTCGACAGTTGAACTCCATTACCGTCTTGATCGGTCGACGGTGGGCAGACACTGTGTACACACCAAGCTCCAAGGCTCACGTAGAGACACATGAACACCCAAGGCAAACACCTCCACAACGTAATCTCTCTCGCGCGCTCTGTTCGTGCGTCTGCTCTGCGTGACTGTGTGAGTTCTGCACACCCATCTGCCGCACAGGTATGTAGAGGTATGTCTCTTTGCTCACTCTTTGCGCTCCTTCCTCTTCTCTGCTCTCTCGCACCTGATCTTGCTCAACATTCACGGCGAGCGATGGGGCCCTTGGGCATCATGACATTAAATGCCTCTCAACCAAAGAGCAAGCCAGTGTCAGCTGCATGCGCTGCAAGGGTCTCGCCCGAGAGAAGGGCTCTCGCCGGCGCCGGGCGGTTCGCTTTCGGCTTTCGCAAGGTGGAAGTGAGTTGGTACGACGAGGGCGAGCGGCTCAACAAGCGGACTGGTACGCCCGTGTCCGAATAGCCGTGGAGATCAGTCGCGCCCACCGGTGAGCCGAGCGCGCGACTCGGGCCGCGGCTTGGCGACGCCAGGTTACCCGTTCCAAGGCAGGCCCGAGAACCCGGCGAGCCGTTAGAGCCGGGGCCCGGGCTCGGCCGCCACGGGGTAGGGGAGCCGTGCTGCGCACGGCTCGGCGAGGGGTGTGGGGGGAAGTGCTCGACAGAGTCGACCCTTGAGAGTCGGCCATCAAAGGACGATTGCGAGTAGGCGCTCATCGGACGCTCGATTGAGTACATGGTGATGCGGCCGCCTGCGCAAGAGGGGGGCGGGGGGGGTGCACAGTATACACATCCAGTGCCAGGCCAGTGGTGAGTCTGTTGCAGTCCACAGGCGCGCAGGCGGTAGAACACAGAGGGTGGCGCCGACCCGGCAGCCATGCCCTTGCAGCCATGACGCACCTTCATGCTCGACCTTCGTTTTGGGCACGCTGCGCGGGATGGAATTCGGGCCCATCGGCTGCACGTAGGCCGCACGCAGCGGGCCCGACTTGGGTGGGGGTCCGAAGGCCGTTCCTCCACCCGAGGAAGGAACCACCTTGCTCTCGCGCCACTCGCGGTCGATGCCGCCAATAGTGCCAAGGAAATCCTTGCTGTTCAGGCTGCCGAAGACGTTGGCGAGGGGCGGGTCGGCGCACGCGTCTGCAAGCTGGCGCAGCGGCTTGCGCGATGGCGATCGGTTGCGGTCCGTGTAATAATGTTTCTCGGCGCCATCCTGCAGCTCGTGGCCGTAGCAGCTGTGGCGTGATGCCTCGACCCATGGCTTACGGTCTGCCTGTGCGTTTGCTTTGTCTAGCTGCGAGTGGAATTCATGGTCCTGCGCGGTCGTCGCCTTGTTCCAGAAAGCCTGCGGCGGCAGGCCTCTCGACCTCGGGCTGGTCGCCGGGCGCGACGCACGGGTTTGGTCAGCGTAGCTGCCCGGCGTGAGCTTAAAGATGGGCTCCGCTCCGTGCGGCGCCGGGTGGAGCACGCCACGGTCCGCGGTTTTGCCATGGCTTCCGCCGAGCAGCTTCTCATTCCTCTTCTGAAGCGACTTCTGATAAGTAAATGAATTTCCCTGCGCGCCACCAATCGTGGTAGGAATCGTGTATTGTGGACCGGGCGAGAAGTGCCCCCTCATCTCGCGCATGTGGTCATTGCTGATGAAACGCATCTCATCGACACGCGCGCGACTCAGCTTCTGCGAGTCGTATTTGGGCGGTGGGCCCCACGTTGGGCGTGCCTTTTGCTTGGCAGCATCGGCGAAGCACATTCCGGGCAAATGGTACATTCCGGGCCCAGGAGAGATCAGGCCTCTTATGAGTGGCACGCCAAGAATCACCTCCGTGTGCAACGCCGAGATCCGCTCATCCATCGGGTCGAACACTCGCGACACACGCGACACGGATGTAGATGCGCGATCCGGACGACAGAGGAAGTGACGTCAAAGTGGCACAGCTTCTGACCGACGCCACAGGCTCTTGCAACTTCTGTGGTCGAGACCCGAAATTACATGTACCGGACAGAACTTTCTCGAAGAGACCAAATTGCATGCTATCGAGCAAAACCGCAACCAACTTGCCCATACTCCAAGCAACTTCATCGTGTAGATCCGGGTGTAGATTAGGTGTAGATCTCCGCTGTGGAACGAAGCGCCCTAGTTTCTCCGAAAGCCCGAAACTAGAAGGGTGCGGGCGCCAATGATTCCGCCATATTTGGCGGGCGCCAGAGTCTCGATGCACCTGTGTAGAGCAGGGATGATCACGAGGGCCTCGCCGTACAGTATGTACCTGTATGTCATTTACATGTATAGCTCTGAGCGCTTCACCATGTTCCTTCTAATACTGGTGTGCTCCTTCAGCGGCGAGCGGCCCGTGAGAAAAAAGGCCGCGCCGAAGCGCGACCCTCAGCAATAACAGTTGAGTGTCACATGACGGAAACCTTGAGCGGGTTGTGAAGCTACCGGTACGATTGTTCACACGAGATGACTGTTCACCAGCGAAATAGGGAGGGATTCTTAGGATGGGGGCTACGAAGGAGGACGTACCGCACGATTCGGCCCTCGCGGCCACGCGCGTGCAGGCTGCATTGCGCGGTCGGCAGGCACGCAAGGAGGTCGAGACCATGGAACGCGTTCGTGAGCTCCGCGCCATCCTTGCCGATTCGAACAAGCGGGTCTTTGAGTTCTTTCGCCTTTGGGATGTGGACGGTTCCGGCGAGGTTGACCGCAGCGAGTTCGCACCGGCGCTGCGCGCGCTCGGCCTCGACCTGACCGACGAGGATGCGGCGGCGCTCTTCGCATCCTTTGACTCCGATGGCTCAGGCCAGCTTTCCCAACTGGAGATGTACCGGCAGCTGCGCTCAGGCAAAGACGTCGACCTCTCCTCCCATTTGGTGGCCGATCGCTTTGGGACGGTGCACCGCGTCAAAGTCGCCCAGGGTTCCGCTGGGGAGATCGTGCTCGAGGCAAAGAATGCGATCGCGATCACGCATACCTCGAGGCGCAAGCGCTACTCGGCGCTGCCTGCGGCTGTCGACCTCGTCGAGATCGAGGATGGCGGCGCGCCGATCGTGGAGCAGCTGCGCGACCTACTGACCGAAAATTCGACGCGGGTGGTCGACCTCTTCCGCGACTGGGACGTGGACCAGAGCGGTACGATCACGCGAAAGGAATTCTGCCGCTCAGTTGCCGCTCTCGGCTTCCTACCAGCCAAGGGGCCCGAGGAGGTCCTCGCTCTCTTCAATGAGCTCGACGCGGACGGTTCGGGCACGATCGAGTACGCCGAGCTCAACAAGGTGCTGCGCCGCGGCGCCAGCATCGAGCTCGCCGCGGTGCTGCGGGATGGCGCCGTCGCGTTCGGGGTGACGAAACTTGTCAATCGCGGGAGGTTGCTCGCACTGCGCGCAGCCAAGGCGGCGGCGCTCGACCCGGACGCGGACCCGTACGCGGCCTTGCGTCGCGTGGGCGTCGCGCGCAGCATCACGACAGCCGCCAGCGCGCGCGCCGCCGCACCCGACGACGCGCGCCCGCCGCAGTCGCCTCGCTCCTTCCAAAGGGCTGCCCTGCTGTTCAGTCGTGACCTCTTCGCGTCGCATCGCGCCTCGAGGCCTCCGAAGGTGGAGCCGTTTCGTGCGTCGCCTCGTGCGAAGAGCATGGCACACCACGCCCACGGCGCTGCAGAAAGCGAGGCGCCAATCTCGGGGGAGATCTCGCCGAGAATCATCTCGCATCTGCTGTATGCCCCGAACGCGCCCCCGGGCACCGCCGTCGGCCATACTCGTGGACGGCTCGGAGTGGTGCCGCCCACTCCTAGGGAACTGGTCGCGGCGGCGATGGCGGAGCAGGAGGCGATGGCGCAGCAGGCTGCGATGCAGCGTTTGACAAGCGCACGCGAGCTCTACTCAACGGCGGAATCGACGTACAAGGGAGCACACGCGGAGATGAAAGGAATGGGGGCGCACCGGCTCTCGGGTACGGGGGGCACCGGTAAAGGGGGCCTGCTCACAGGCACCACGAGCACCCTATCCGTCGGCGGTGCGCACCCGACCTCCTCCGTCCGCACGCTTCCGCCACTCTCGCCGCACGCGTCTCCACGTGGTCTCGAGGCGAACGCCGCGGGTCCCTCAGTGCCGTGGCTGCCGCCCTACTGGCTCGGCGGCGGCGGAGCGGGGGACTTTTTCGGGCCGCAGCCCGAGAAGCCGACGCCGCGACCGCCGCAGACACCGGCACCGCGTGCTGCACTGCAGCGACCCAGAGCCGCGTCGAGAGGGCACGTGCGAGCGCGGTTCGACACGCCGGCAACCGCGCCAGACGAGGCAGCGGAAGCAACAGAGCCATCGCTCGAGGCGATCGAAGCGCATGCGCTGGCTGAGGCGATGGCAGAAGCGGTCGCCTCTGCCCTTCGGCCCGACGAGGGCTTCAGATTGGACGAGGTACCGAGGTTGGCCCCCAAGCTAGCGACAGAGCCAGCAGCACTCGCACCCGCGGACGCGACCGCGACCGCGACCGAGCCCTCGCCCGAGGCGCCTGATCCCGAGCCTGAGCCTGCGCGTGAGCCGGGTGCCGCCCCGTCGGCCGAGGCGCCGCCGGCGTTGGCCGACGCTGCTGTAAGGCCCCAAAGCCCTGGTGAGGCTGTGGTAGAGGAGGTGATCGCTGCCAGTGTCCTGGCCATTACCGGCGAGGCGCAGCCGCCAGCGCCGCCGCCAGAGGCCGA
>PJAB01000384.1:0-28235 GCA_002887195.1 Chrysochromulina parva | reverse complement strand
GCAGAAGCTGCCCCGCTCGCAAGGCAAGCACGCGGGCCCAAAGAGGCCGCCATACGGAGCGTACGTGCCCGGCGAGCAGTCGACACAGAATGTGCCAGCCTCGCCTTGGCGCTTGCCAATAGGGCAGGCAGTGCACTCGGCGCCTCCCACAGAGCGGTCGTAGCCGGGCTTGCAGGGGGAGCATTCGCCGCGGACATTGAGCTCCGTGTGCTCTTCGCACTCGTAGCAGATATCGAAATGGTCATCGCGGCGTGAGGAGGGAGCGGGGCAACGGACGCATCCGTTGCCAAAGAGGCTGCGTGCAGTGCCAGGCTGAGAGCATCTGATAAAGGGCAGAAGACGGCTAGCTCTGCCTACGTGTCCAAGCAGCACGTCGAGGTCGCCGTCGCCGTCCACGTCCGCCGCCGCGATCGACCTCGTGTACGCGCTTCCGCCGGGCAGCTCAATGCTCGTCGGGAACGTGCCGTCGCCCGCGTTGAGCAGCACGCGGCTGGGACTGCCGTCGATCCCAAGCATCAAGTCCAGGTCGCCATCGCCGTTGACGTCCGCCGCCGCGATCGAGTACGTGGAAGCGCCGCCACCGGGCAGCTCGATGCTCGTCGGGAACGTGCCGTCGCCCGCGTTGAGCAGCACGCGGCTAGGACTGTTAAAGTTCCCAAGAAGCACGTCGAGGTCGCCGTCGCCGTCCACGTCCGCCGCCGCGATCGAGCTCGTGGACGCGCCGCCGCCGGGAAGCTCGACGCTCGTCGGGAAGGTGCCATCGCCCGCGTTGAGCAGCACGCGGCTGGGACTGCCGTCGTTCCCAAGCAGCACGTCGAGGTCGCCGTCGCCGTCCACGTCCGCCGCCGCAATCGAGCTTGTGTACGCGCTTCCGCCGGGCAGCTCGATGCTCGTCGGGAACGTGCCGTCGCCCGCGTTGAGCAGCACTCTGCTGGGCCTGCCAGCGACCCCAAGCAGCACGTCGAGGTCGCCGTCGCCGTCCACGTCCGCTGCCGCGATCGAGTACACGATCGAGGACGCGATCGACCGTCTGCCACCAAGAAGCACGTCGAGGTCGCCATCGCCGTCGCCGTCGGCGTCCGCCGCCGCGATCGAGCGCGTGTTCATGCCGCCGCCGGGCAGCTCGACGCTCGTCGGGAACGTGCCATCGCCTGCGTTGAGCAGCACTCGGCTGGGACTGTCTACGTTCCCAAGAAGCACGTCGAGGTCGCCGTCGCCGTCCACGTCCGCCGCCGCGATCGAGCTTGTGTACGCGCTTCCGCCGGGCAGCTTGATGCTCGTCGGGAACGTGCCGTCGCCCGCGTTGAGCAGCACTCTAGAACTGCCGTCGTTCCCAAGCAGCACGTCGAGGTCGCCGTCGCCGTCCACGTCCGCCGCCGCGATCGAGTACGTGGACGCGCTGCCGCCGGGCAGCTCGATGCTCGTCGGGAATGTACCGTCGCCCACGATGAGCAGCACGCGGCTGGGACTGCCGTCGTTCCCAAGCAGCACATCGAGGTCGCCGTCGCCGTCCACGTCCGCCGCCGCGATCGAGTTTGTGGACGCGCTTCCGCCGGGCAGCTCGATGCTCGTCGGGAACGTGCCGTCGCCCGCGTTGAGCAGCACTCTGGAACTGCCATGGTGCCCAAGCAGCACGTCCAGGTCGCCGTCGCCGTCCACGTCCGCTGCCGCGATCGAGTACGTGGACGCGCCGCCGCCGGGCAGCTCGATGCTCGTCGGGAATGTACCGTCGCCCGCGTTGAGCAGCACGCTGCTGGGCCTGCCAGCGACCCCAAGCAGCACATCGAGGTCGCCGTCGCCGTTGACGTCCGCCGCCGCGATCGAGTACGTGGACGCGCTTCCGCCGGGAAGCTCGATGCTCGTCGGGAAGCTGCCGTCGCCCGCGTTGAGCAGCACGCGGCTGGGACTGCCAGCGACCCCAAGCAGCACATCGAGGTCGCCGTCGCCGTCCACGTCCGCCGCCGCGATCGAGCGCGTGGACGCGCTGCCGCCGGGCAGCTCGATGCTCGTCGGGAACGTGCCGTCGCCCGCGTTGAGCAGCACGCGGCTGGGCCTGCCGTCGTTCCCAAGCAGCACGTCGAGGTCGCCGTCGCCGTCCATGTCCGCCGCCGCGATCGAGTTTGTGTACGCGCTTCCGCCGGGAAGCTCGATGCTCGTCGGGAACGTGCCGTCGCCCGCGTTGAGCAGCACGCGGCTGGGACTGCCGTAGTTCCCAAGCAGCACATCGAGGTCGCCGTCGCCGTTCACGTCCGCTGCCGCGATCGACGACGTGGAAGTGTTGCCGCCGGGCAGCTCGATGCTCGTCGGGAACGTGCCGTCGCCCGCGTTGAGCAACACTCGGCTGGGACTGCCGTCGTTCCCGAGCAGCACGTCGAGGTCGCCATCGCCGTCCACGTCCGCCGCCGCGATCGACCTTGTGAACGCGCTCTTGCCGGTCAGAAACGCCACGTTTCTATCAACAAACCGAAGGACAGCTTCGCCACTATCGGGTGGCTCGTCCCCCGTCCTCGCCAAAGGCTTCGGGAGGCGCAGGCACCCTGGCTCGGAGGATAGGGAGCACGCCGGTGGCCAGAGCGCAGCTCGAACGCCTGCTGCAGGCTTTGTACGGGCTGGCATGGGCATCGCAACGCAGCCCACCCGCCCTGGTGCCGAGCAGTTGGGTGGTGCGAACGCCGTCGGGTGGCCGTCCAGCTGGAGGTCCTGCGGGGGAGGGTAACGCCTGCGGCCGTGGCGTTCGACGTGCCAGCCAGGCTGCGCTGGTCTTGGAGGCTGTGCTGGCGCCAAGGGCGGCGAGAACGGCGAGGGCGACAACGTGGAGGGCAGCGGCAGTGACGGCGGCGACGACGGCGACGGCGGCGACGACGGCGACGGCGGCGGCGACGGCGGAGGCGGCGGCGACGACGGATACGAGCACACTCGCCAGCCGGAGCCAATGACGCTGCTGTCTGAAGACCATTGGATCGACCCCGAGCCCAAGACGAAATTGGAGGGCCCACCTGATCCTGAGAAGGCTGTCACCGTGCCTGACGGGTAGCTAGGTATGGAAAGACGGTCGCAACAAGCCTCCGTACTAAAGGAGGTCGCTGTCAATGGATCTCCGATGGCGAGCGCATATGGCGTGATAGTGCACGACTGGTTGTCTTGATAACTCGACGGAAAGTTGGGCGAGCGAATGCAGTTCGGGGAGCTCGGATCGACGGTGCAATTGCCGGAGGAGACGGTAAAGTAGGTCTGTGCGTCGGCGGACCGTGGGACCAAGAGCGCGAGCAAGGCCAATTCGATCCACTTGTTACTGTAGGATCGATTGTGCCTCGCCCAAATCGCAAAGCGCTTGCCCCGGCCGGATCGTTCCTGCTCCGAGCAAACTGCAAAGACGAGCAACCCGAGCCTGAGCAGCACGAGTGCGCCGTCGAAGCACGCCACCCACAGCAAATGCACACCGTCCAAGTCCGCCGCTTGCTCGACGGGGTCGCCCGTAGTGTCCTCGTCCGCGTTCCTCTGAGCGTGCGGGAGCAAGCACCTTACGTCAGCTTCCCAGAGCTTGCCCTCGATGAAGAGCTCCTCGAGTGCGATCTCAGAGACCTGGCGCGCCCCCTTGCGCAGCCCGTCGTCGGCCGTCATTGAGTTACGACCGGCGCGAGTGCATGCAGGATCGCGGCAGATGGCGCACGAGTCGATGGTGGAGCTGCCAGCCGGGTTGCGGTAGAGGTCGGTGAATGGATTCGAGCACATGTTTGGCGGTGGGTTGGGTGCCAGATGCACTGCTGGTGACCGTGGAGGCGGCGATGGCATGGAATCGTGCGGGCCACAACTGACGCAGTCGGTGGTGACGTAGGCACGCGTTGCGAACTCCGAGCCAGGGCCGCGCCCGCCATCGTCGCTGCACGCGGCGTTGCAGTTGTTCATCCAGACCATGTCAGGGGACGTCGCGAGTGGGGCGCCCACGTAGAAAACCAGCCCGTTGAGAAAACGAAGATTGCTCTTCGGAGCGCCCGCCCCCGCCGTGTGACACTCTGCCCCTGCCAAATCAGGGAGAAGTTAGCCAGATTCAACCTCGATGCACGATGGCCAGGCATGCGTGATTGTGTGGGCGGCGGAGCAGGAAGCTTGACGCAGGCTGTGCTTCACAGGGTTGATTTTCAGTTCTGACATTTGTCATTATGTCTCGAAACAAGCGTGCACCAGGTGTAGACTGTCCTCATGACCCATGTCCACATGCTGTCTTGGCTAGGCTTTTTTTAGCTAGAGGCTCCATGCCCTGCCTAGCCAGACTTGTGGAGAAGAAGCGGTTAGGGTGTTCTGCACAGTTGGAGGAGCTGTGAAAAACAAACTCGTAGTAACCTCAACTGTAACTACTCCACTCACACTCATTTCACAATCCGATCATGGAACGTGGAAACAAGGTAGACCTCACAATAGTCATACCGCACACATCTGCTTGTAAATTCTCACATTGTAGAGCACCATTACTCACGTCGTATGGTCTCTGTCAGGTTGTTTCGACGGAAGTCCCCGGGGAAAAAACCAGAGCGCGTCTGCCCCGTCTCGAAACCGTTTACTGAAACGTTTTGCGCGAGCAAGCGGAATACGGATGGCAAGGCGCACATGCAACCTCTACATCAATATTGAGGCCATGGCCTCAGGTTTTTGTTGACATGGGTTGAGAGGGCTCAATGATAGCTCAATGAGGACAAGCACGAATGCAGTACGGCCACTCGCACGCGGTCGACGGTGTCTCGGTACTCGGACACCGTAACGCGTAAAAACTTGTAAAAAGTTCCCCCCGGAAGCAATCCGCCGACAGCGACCCCGCAGACGCGCTGGCATGAGCGCCGCGGACTTCGTCATCGAGCTACGGTACGTGGTACCCGGTATTCATAGCTGCCGTCAGCTGATAATGTCGCTGCGAGCTTCTCTGCTAGCCACGCGCATCCTGGCGGCACAGCCGCGGCTGCGTCCACAACACTTGGAGGCGTTGCTCACCATGACCAACAGCATCGAGGCGACCGCCGCCAGGATGCGCGCCATGGCCAACATCGTCGAGTCACATTGCGCAGCGGGACGCCGACAGGATGCTTTCCGCTTTCTGCAAGAGCAACGGCCGCGAGCGATCGAGCCTTTCGAGCCCCTGCTCGTTGCATGTGTCATGGGCGGCGACGATACGGCGCTTCGCTTGGCTACGCGGATCATGCGTGAGGCGGGGGTGACGCCAACGGCATCCACATTCGGGCTGCTCTTAAGTGCGCGTTTGGATTGCGGCGACACGGCTCGAGCGCTGAAGGTGTGTCAAGGCGCGCTGGCTGCAGGGCTAGCACCGCCGCCTGAAAACGTGCGGGCACTAGTTCTCGCGCTCGCGGAGGCAGGGCTGTCGGGCAGCGCACTTGAGCTGATGGCCGCTTTGCGCGAGCGTCACGGTCGCCTCATGCCTCACGAGCGATCAGACCCCGCGATTCACGCGCTGCTGGAGGGCGCCGCGCGGGCACACGAATGCCCGCTCGAATCGCTGGCGGTGTGGGATGAGCTGAAGCACCATGTCGACGCAGCCGCCGCCGGCCAGCTTTCGGATGACCTGCTGAAGCGGTGCGTGCGAGCGGGCAACCTCAGGGCCTTTCGGGCCTTGCACCGGCAGCTTCACTCGGAAGGTGCGACGCTCGGACACGAGTCGCTCGAGCTGGTGCTGCGGGATTGTTTGGATCGAGGTGAGCTGCAGGATGCCCTCAAGCTGTGGGATGAGCAGGCGAGCCGCCACCAGAAGGATGCGTTCCCGTGGCCTTCCCTGCGCTGGACCGCAGTGGAATATGGCAACGAGGGTCACTTACCGCCAGAGTTGGTCGCTCTGGATGAGCTCGACTTGAGCGCCGTGTCGGAAGGGGTGGCTTGCGTGGGCGCCATTCGCTTCTTCCAACGCCTCGCCGCGCTCGCCTTATCCGAGCGCCCGAAGCTGCCCTTGCCGTCCCAAGTGCTGTTGCGTACGCAGACGGCCCACGTCGACGCTCTCATTCGCACCGCGGCGAGCCTCGCGCCGCCGCTGCAGCTCCGCCCCCAGAACTCGTCGACAGATTCCCAGCACGACGAGGTGGGCCTCCTCGTTGACGCACAAGAACTCGATAACTGGGCGCGGCAAATCCGCGATGAACGTTCGCGGGGCCAACGCACGAACCAGCTCGTCGCCGTCGCCGCAGGGCACAACGCATTGTGGACATTCGCGTTGCTCGGGTCTGGTTGGATGGTGTGAATGGTTGGTTAGACAGTTAGTGTCACAGTTTTCACACATGACAGCACAGCCGAGTCAACACATGGGTGGATTCATATACTTAGGAGCATCACGCAGGCTGTAGCCCCAGCTCTGCGTCCGAAAGTACCGCAAGAGTTCGGCAGCGGAACTCAAAGACGCCATATCGGATCGAGGGGCCTGCGCCCCACGCGCCCGTCCCGGCGCCCGTCGCTTGGAGAACGCTCCAAATCCTACGGGCGAGGGACTCGTCGTCCACCCGGGCTGCTACGTAGCGCGCGAGCTCGGCGGCGCTCGCCTTTGCACCCTTGACGCCGAAATCGCGCGAGAAGAGCTGGAGGACGATCGGCAGGTAGAGTTTACCATCGGCTCCGACGCTCACGTTCTCAGTCAGGATGGAGCGCGTCACTGCCTCGAGCTGCGCATCGAGCCGCTCCGGCGTATACACGGGCACGCACGGCGGAGACGAGAGCGAGCCGCAATTGAGCGCAAAGTTGAGGCGCGGCTCCGCCGTCGTGAGCGCGCACGAGTAGCGAGATTGTGGGATGATGAGGCCGCCAATGAGCGAGGAGGGCGTGCTCATGGCGGAGCGAAGGATGTTGTGCTCGAGGCCTGCCAGGGAGACGAGCTCATCGCCCACGTGGTAAGCGACCGTCGTGAAATAAGAGAGCCACGCGAACTTGGAGGGTGGCGGACCGAGGAGCAAGTAGCTGTGGTTGATGAGTAGATGGTAGAGGTTGAGGAAGAAGCTCAGCTGCTGCTCACGCGTCTCAAGACTCTCGAGGACGATGTGCTTGAGCTCGCACGTGAGGTCGAAGAAGCACGTAAGCCGCTCGTACAGGTCCGCCTGCCCCTGCACCGTCTCGTCGTCGTGCAGCGCGCACAGCTCGCACGAGACACGCAGCGCCTGCGCCACGAGCGCGCACGCGTCCGCACCTCGCACCTCACTCAGGCCGCGCCACATGACGCGCCGGCAGTTGAGTACGCGACGTTCCGCGCATCGGAAGACGTGCGACTTGTGTAGGTAGAGCTTAGGGTCGGCGCCGGCCGCCTCCTTCCAGGGCTCGTTCAGGCGCGGCGTGGCCGGCATCGTGCTCGGCGGAGGCCACGGCGCCGAGCTTTCTGGCGCCGTGCTGGGCGCAAAGCTCCCGAGCGGCATGGGGAGAGAGCCGAGGATGGCTTGCAGCCACGTGTCGCGCGCCTCGAGGCCCGCGATAAGGAGTACGTGCACGCGTGCGAGAGTGCCGATCTCCAGGGCCATTAGGCCTGAGCCCGCAAGCGCCGCGGTGCTCTCCTTGGCAGCGCACGAGATGATTGAGGCGAGAGGGACGGTGATGAGCGTCTTGCCACGCCCAATGGTCAGGTACGCCTCCGACGAGCGCCATGACGGGAAGACAAGCGCGATTCGCTCCTCGCGAAGGTACGCCTCGCTCTCGGCCAACAAAGCAGCCCCTTCGAGGCGCGCGCTCGCTGTGCTCGCTGGCGGCGACTCGAGGTGACTCAGGAACTCGTCGCTCAGGCCGCCGCTACCGCTCGCAGCTTGCAGGAGCGGCAGCGCACCCGTGGTAGAGAAGGCAGTTTGGACTGACGGCGCCGAACGCTCAAAGGTAGCCAGCCATGTGTCGAGGGCGTAGCACGCGACGCGCCGCTGCCGTTCGGCCGAGTGTAGCCTCGGGCTCCAATTCCACGCAACGGCGGCCTTCTCGCTCGCGTTCCACAGCTTTCGCGGCAGCAGGCGCATGAGAGCCGCCTGCGACAGTACCATCACCGTGCTCTCTACCACGACGAGCAGCAGGCTGGTGTGCGAGCCAACCAGCCCGCGCATCTGCACATCGATCCGAGCTGGCACACTGCCGGCACCGCCGCGCAGGTAAAGCGGGGGCTGCGCTCCGGGCGCACGCGTCGTGCCCGCAGTGGCCGCGAGCTCTTCCACGGCATCGTCGAACTCGTCTGCAGTCTTGTACGAGGCCCGGTCCACGTCATCCTCCTCCACGCCATCCTCCTCCTCCGCGAGAGGGCTTCCCTCGCGCTCACGTCCATCGGGGTGGCTGCGCCGAGACTCGCGAGGGTCAACGAGCTCCCATAGCTCACCTCCAACCGCAGCCATGGGCTCACCGTCGAGCGGTGCATCATCACTGAGCACGTGAGGTGAGCTCGGGCTTGCCTCGCGCGACAACGCCAAGGACGCCTCCGCCGCCTCCGCCGCCCTGGTCGCCGGGTCGACGTGGGCGATTCGGATGGCGAAGGCGTAGTCGGCGCTCGCGGGCTGGTGTGCATCGGACGCGCCGGCCTTGGCGCCCGACTTTGGCCGCAGGTGGTAGCACACGATGCGCAGCGCGCCGTCCTGCCAAAAGTTGTGCAAGTCCACCGTGCCCGAGAAAGGCACGCCGACCATCTTCCAGGTCGGTAGGTCCAGATTAGACGTGTTGAACGAGAAAGTGTATGTCGGCCCGACCTCAAAAGGAATGGCGCCCAGCTGGCGCCGCCGCTTGCGCGCAGCATTATCTTCGAGATCCTCGAGGTCAAAGGTCGCGTCCGTGCCCAGCGGCGGCGGCGCCTCTCCAGCAGGTGTCACGATCATTCGATCCGCAGCGATCATGAGGTTCGAGACGATGTGCGGACGCTCCGCATTCTGTGAAAGTGAAGGGTTCCCAAACGAGAAATGGATCGGAAGCACTGCCGAGATGAGGGAGAGCACGCCGCGCGCCACGCCCTTGGTGAGCAGCCCCAGCTGCATCTGCGGTAACTCCACCTCACCGCCCGTGAACACGCCGCCCGGCGTCGCCGCTTTGAACCGGCCCTGCACTTGCACCTCAAAACGACGGCGACGGCCCCGAAAGACTTTTCCCATGTAGTACGTGTCGGCCGCCTCCGGCTCGGGGCGCACGAGGAAGAGCGCACAACCCGAAAAGAGTGCCGTCTCGATGGGCACAGGCACGCGCGAGTTGACCTGGAGCGGCTGGAAGCTACCGTCGACGCCCAGGCTGCTCACGTCGATTGTCGGGAACAAGGGCGGTGGCGGCGGCAGCGGCAGCGGCAGCTGCGGCGGTGGTAGTTGCGCCGATGACGACGTCGGCGCTGGTGTGGGCAACGGCGAGGACGGCGACGACGATGCCCATTCTTCCAGCGCCCACTCGACGCCTGGTACCCCCTCTGTGAGCATTCGCAACGCCTGCTCCGCCGCAACACACTTGGCGGCAGCCATCTCGGCGAGGCGAGGATGTTCGGCGAGGTTAGGGTTTGCAGCGAGCGCGCCATACATCTCGAGCGACTCGCGTAATAAGTCGCTGTCTCTGCTCGCGATACCCTGCTTTTGGCACATGTTGGCGGCGCTCAGCAGGAAGCGAGGGTCTTTGGGCACCAGCCTGGCGGCTTCCTTGAAGTGCTCCAGCGCCTCCGCGACATGGCCTTCCTTGTTGGCTTGCAGGCCCGCCCTATTCGCGTTCTCAGCGAGCGCTTGGTAAGTCTGGCCACTCGCCTCCATCCGAGCAGGAGTCCGCCTTTCGACAGGCTTCTCGTTCGTCGGCCACTCGTCGGGAACGCCGGAAGGAAAACTTGTCCAGTCAAGTCAAGTCAAGTCGACGAAACAGAAACGATGGCATCCTAAATTAGGTTCAAAGACACCGTGGGGAGCCGAGACACACACACGCGGGACACACACGGGACACACGGGCGCACACGGGCACACGGATCACACAGACGAACCTCACAACCATCCAAACCCACCACCACACAACCCGCACGCGCGCACGACAGCGCCTCAGCGCGAAGACCGAAACCTATTAGGTTGTCTGTTGTTTATGAAGTGACTTGACTTGACTTGACTAAAACTTGACTGGGCCGTAGGCGGACTTGTGAATTGGTGTAGATTGGAGTTGTGTGTGAGGAGGCAGGAGGAGGCAGCAGAATACTGACGACGAGTCGATTGGAGGTGTGGTTTGGTGTCGTGAGGAGGCGCCTACATGTAAAGTACAACACGCCGACGACGGCAGCGCACATACGTGGCGAGGGGGGTGCCCAGACAAACCAAGCGTGGCGGATGGTAACCGACGAGTGTTGGGGCTGATGAAAGTCATCAGTCAACGCTCAGTCGCTCAGACCTCAGAGCTCGCAGTGAGCCAGTGACCGTCACGCCCCCGTTCCCGTCCGGTTGCGCATCGGCACTTCGCTCGCCATCGCTCGATCGCGTGTTTCGAGATTCGACGTCTTTCGGTCGTCCACGACGAACAACGCGGTATTTTCGCACCAAAAAAGGTCAGAGAAGTCAGAAGAGAGATCTTCCGCGTACACGAATCGATACTCTCTATTGCTGACCCCTCGGTGGAGCTCCTGTGCCACCGACGCGACCACGAGCGATACCAGGCCAAACACGTCGGTCCGTCTCAGCGCATGATGCGTTCCGCAGCCGGCGGCCCGCCCTCTCGCTGCATGTGTGCACACGTTTCCGTTGAGCGTTGAGCCTCCCATGCCGCATGTTGCACGAACACCCCCCTCCCCCTCCGCCTCGGCTCGAGTTCTCCTCACGCGCCCACATACTTGAGTGTGATCTCCATGCACTCCTCATTCTTGTCCTCCTCGTTGTTGACGAAGACGAGCACGCGCGTGTGCCCGTCGCTCACCCCCCCGCTCGGCAGCGGCGAGAAGTGCAGCCCAATGTACTTGGCCTCCTGCGACGGGATCGAGAGCGAGGGGGCCGAGAAGGCGAGCAGGTGCGGCTTGTCCGTCGAGAAGTGGAAGGTTGCGTCGTACGCGTAAGGGTTGGAGAGGGCCACCTTCTTACGGGCACCGAGCGCCGCAGGCACTTGCAGCTCGAAGGCCTTGGTAATCGCGGGCTGCCGGTTGACGGCGCACACGAGCCATGACGCGAGCAGAGCCCGTCGCGACAGGTCGACCGCATGCACCACGTACTGGCGTCGGCCGGCGACATGAGGGCGGAGGGCGAGCGTCACCTCCGTCAGACCACCCGTGAGTGCAAACGGTGCATTCGGCGAGAGCTTGAGCTCGGCAGGCGCGGATGAGAAGCACTGGACGAGCCCCCGCGAGCCGCTGCCGCCGTTGCCACCGTCGCCACGGAGCATCGCCTTGGCGATCGATGACTGCCCCATGAGTGCGTGGACGTCGACGCGCTGCAGCGCATGCACGATCAGCTCCCACGTCTCTAGGATGGTATGCATCCACACGTCCGCATACACGAGCACGAGGAAGCGCGTGACCGTGGGCGACGAGCCGCATTTGAACTTGATCGACACCTCTAACGGCTGTGAGGCCGACCGTTGCTCGTGCACGCCGCACACCACATTGGGATCGGAGGAGCGCACCCAGACGGGAGGTGGCGCGCCGCCGCCCGCCGACGCTGCTGGGCCGCCCGCAACGCCGGCGACGGCAGCCGCGCTGAAGCCGTGGACGGTGGGGCCGGTGGGGGGAGGCGCGCCGGTGAGGCCGCCGTGCTGTGCGGGCAAGTGGTGCGGGAGCGCGGACGACGCATGCCAGCGCACGGAGGCCATCCGGATCGTCGTCTTGAGGAACTCGTGCTCCGATTGGTGGAAGCGGAACGTCTGATCGACCACGTACGGCTGCGGGCGCACGCGCAGCTCGAGGGCGCCTACCGTCTCCGACTGCACATTGAGCACGCGCACGATGAGCGTGCGCTTGCCCAGGGGCTGTGCCGCCACCTCCGCCGGGCTGAGCGCCGCCGCAGCCACCACACGCCGCCCACGCGTGGGCGAAGTCGCCTCGGCCTCGGCGGCGGCGGCGGCGGCGGGCGCGCCGTGCAGCGCCACTTGGCCGTGCTGCCATCCCTGGTACTTGATGGGGATGTATACGAGCTCATGCGCTTGCAGCCAGAGCTGTCGGCCGTGGAGCAGCAGGTTCTCCTCCGAGGGCGTCGAGAGCCCATGGATCGCCTTCAGCGCTCGCCACTCATCCACCGCGGTCACAAGGCTCAGGTGGCCCAGCGCATCGTCCCAGTCGATGGTGAATGCATGCGGCTCGGCGTATGGGTTGCGGAAGGGGAGCTCGACGAGCTCGGCAGAGCCGTACGACGGGTACACGTATCTCGTGAGCGACGCCTGGTCCTGCAGCAGCAGCCGCAGCCGCTCCTCGCGGTGCTTGGCACGATACGCCTCGGCCGCTTTGAGAGATCGCTGCTGCAGCTGCAGTCGCGCACGTGAGAAGGAATGCTCGTCACTCAACCCAAGCTCAAGGGAACGCGCGACCGAGCCCGCGCCCCCCGCGCCCAGCCCCTCGGCTGCCGCGCCTGCCAACCTGCCCGCGAGCCCGAGAGACGTGAAGCCATCTGCCGAGCGCGAGAGAGGCTGGCCGGCGCCGCCGAGCGCGCCGCCGCCGCCCACCCCTGGGTCTGGGGCCACACGCCCGCCAGTCGAGCGCAGCCACTCGCGCTGCTTCTGGCGACGTAGCTGGCGCCGGTAGAGGGAAGCTTCCTCAGCGGCGGTGGGCTCGCGCGTCTTGGGCACGTTGGCGGGCACGTTCGGGTCGGACGCGTCCGTGAGCGCGCGCGTGCGAACCTTTTGCTTGGGCGCGGCCCCAACCTCAGCCGCGGCCGCGAGGGCTCGCGAGGGCTGTCCGGGGTGGAGCGGCTGATCGGGCGACGAGCCCGACGAGGCGCCCTGCACGGGGCAGCTCAGGCGCGCGATCACGAGCTTGAGCTTGCCACGACGGCGCGGCTCGACGACCGCCGCCACGTCAGCCGACGGCGCCAAGTCGATCGAAGTGAGCGCCGTGTCGAGCACATCGACCGACAGGTACTCTTTGGTGACGGAGGCGGGCCCCACTCGCTCGGTGCCCTTTTTGAGCAGCGCCGCGAGCGGCACGCGTGCCGTGCCGATCTGTAGCAGCGACGCGCCATCCCACACGTCGATGGCGACCGCTTTGTTCTGCAGGTAGCTCTGCAGTCGCTGGGTCTGCACCGCGGCGAAGGCCTCGCCGTCGGCGCGCGACGCAACTGCCGCCTGTGCGGCCGAACGCGCGGCCGCATCACCAGTGCCAGAGCGCGGCGCCTCAGTCTCGGCGGCGGGCGGCTGCACCAGGAAGCGTTCGACGAGCCCGGGGCCCTCGCGGGCAAGCCCCGCGTCCGCTGCGACCAGCATCAGGTCGCGCTCCTTGGCGGCCTTGGCGGTGGCGGCGCCGGCGCCCTCGGCGGCCTCGGCACGCGGCGCGGCGGCGGCCTGCGCGCGCTCGGCTTTCTGGAGCGCTAAGATGGGCGCGAGCGCCTTGACGGAGACGGTGAGCGTGCCGACGAAGCCGCCGGTGCCCGACATGGGCACTCCCGCGTCGATCGCATCCACATTGTCGGTGAGCAGCTGCTGAAGGTCGATCGTACCCGAGGCCACGTCGGTCATCGCGCTCTGCGCGTCGCGCGTGCGCCCGCCCGACGCGCCCGCGCGCGACGCCGAAGCCGCGCGCCCCCCCGAGGGCGCCTTGAGGGTGAACGTGATCACCGCGTCGCGCCCAGGCTCATTGGTCTTGAGGGCCTTGAGAAGCGCCACAGCCGCGGCCGAGGCGGGCGGCACCTCAAGCGAGTGTGAGAAGCCAAAGTCGACGCGCCGACCGCGTTTGGTCGCGTAGGGCGTGCGAATGGGAGCGCTCGCCAAGGGCGGCGCACCCGCCGCGTCGGCAGGCAGCGGGTGCACGCCCGCAATCTCGATCTCGAGGAGCAGCTGCTGGTACGGTGCGTCGCGCCCGTCCTGGGAGAGGGAGAGGTCGCGCACCTCGAGCACGAGGGCGTCTGGACGCGCGCCGCCCTCGCCGCCCGTCGGGCTGGAGCCGCGTGGCCGGCGGCCAGAAGAGGAGCTCACGGCGTCGGCTGGGGCCGATGCGGCGCCGGCCGCGTGCGCGGTCGCCTCGTCCGCGGTGAGGAGCATCGCGCGTGGCGTGGTGCGCGGCGCAAAATGGTAGAGCTGGAACGAGAGGTAGATCGACTCGGGCGGGGGGCTCTCGCCGCTCGCCGAGAAGCAGACGAACTGCACGAGCAGATTGTGCGCCATGTTGGGCGCCCACTCGGCGGCGTCTTCGACGACGGGCACGCCCGCCTGGGCTGCGGCCGCGCCATCGAGCGCCGTGCGCCCGAGGTGCATTGACGCCTTCCACAGCATGGCACGATCGGCGCGATCGGCGGCCGAGCCGGTGGGCATCGTCGAGATCACCCGGGCCTCGTGATAACCTCCACCGCCCGCCGCCACGAGCTCGGCCATCGCCTGCTCAGCCGACGAGCGCACGAGCGCGCGCGAAGGGGCCGTGCCCGGCTCCACCGGACGGCCCTCTGCCGCCGGCTTGGCGCCCCTTGCGGCGAGCTCGGCCTTGGCGGCGGCGGCGCGGTCGACGGGCGGGGCGGTGACAGCGCGGATGGCGGCGAGGGCGTGCACGGTCACAGAGATCTCCGCGAGCTCCGTACGGTCGGGCGCAAAGAGCGGCAGTGCGCTGCGCACGACGTCGGCGCCGCTCGACCACAGGCCGCGCAGAGGCAGCTGCGCCTCGGCGAGCGGCTCCCCCACCGTGCCTTGGGTGCTCGCGATGCCGTAGAGCACATACGTGAGCGTGGAGGCTGCCTCGGAGCGCTCGGGCTGCAGCGCCGTCTGCAGCCGTGTGGTGCCCGCAGCGCTTGGGAGCAGCTCGAGCGACTCGGCGTAGTCGATGGACACGCTGCTCGGCGCCTCCCCCTTCGCAGGCTCCCGAGGACGCGCGACACGGTTCGTGCGCAGCGGGTATGTGGTAACGAGTGGACGCAGCTGCAGCCAGAACTGGTCAAAGTGCGCGGGCACCGGCCCGACTAGCTTGAGCGAGTGCACGTGCAGGTCGATCCGGCCGAGAGGCTTCGAGTGGCGCTGGATGGCCGCGATCTCTCGCCAGCCGCGGTACGCCTGTCGCTCGAGCGACTGCATCTTCGCAAAGTGGTGCGACGATGCGCGCCTCTCCTGCGCAATCTCCTTCGCGCTCGGCTCGGGCTCCTTGTCCTTGTCATCGCGATCACGGCGGGGCTTGTCGTCGTCTCTGTCGCGCTCACGCTCCTCGTCCCTATCCTTGTCGCGCTTCGGACTGACCCTATCCTTGTCGCGGTCTCTCTCGTCGTCCTTGTCGCGCTTCGGGCTGTCGCGCTTGTCCTTGTCGCGCTCGCGCTCCCTGTCACGCCGATCACGATCCTTGTCGTCACGATCCTTGTCACGCCGATCGCGATCCTTGTCGTCACGCTCCCGGTCGGCCTTGGCCTTCTCGCGCCGGTCTGCCTCCTTATCGCGCTTGGGCGAGTCGCGCTTGCCCTCGTCGCGCCGGTCCCGCTCCTTGTCCCTATCCTTGTCGCGGTCCCGCTCGACGTCCCTTTCCTTATCGCGCTTCGGACTGTCCCTGCCCTTGTCACGCTCCTGGTCCCGGCCACGATCCTTGTCACGCCGATCGCGATCCTTGTCGTCACGATCCTTGTCACGCCGGTCGCGATCCTTGTCGTCACGCTCCGGACGTTGCTCGGGCTCGGGCTCAGGCGTGGTGAAGGCGAGGTTAAAGGCCTGCTCGGCCGCGGCCACCTCCTGCGCCTGCTTGGCGCTAGCGCCCTCGGCGAGCTTCGTGGCGAGCGCGGTCGCGTCGTCGGCCTCCTGGCTGTCAAGCTCCTTGCGCATGGAGTCGATCTCCTTGGGAACCGACACCTCCAACTCGAGCGTGGGTGCGGCCGCGGGGAGCGCCGTCTTGAGCGCCGAGCCGCCGTCGGGGAGCTTCTCGAGGGAGAGAGGGCAGGGCTTGCCATTGCAGCCGAAGGCCATCTGCACGCGCAGCCGCTGCGGGAAGTTCGGTGGGCGCGTCGGCTCCGGCGTGAGCACCGCACAGCCCCACGCCACGCTGATCCAGCGCCTCGGCCCGCGGTTGGGTGTCGTCACCTCCGTCTGCAGCTCGAAGACCAGAGCCACGCTTGCATGCAACACGAAGCCCTCGAGCACCGCCGACGAGCTCGCCTGCGCGCGCAGCATCACCGTACCCGCCGGAGCGCCCGCTGGCGCGCGCGCGCTGCTGTCCGTCTCGAGGCTGATCACCTTCGGCGCCACAAGAGAGCCCGGAGGCGCGCCCGGAGTACGACCGTCGGCGGAGCTGACGGGTGGCCCCTCGCGTGAGTCCAGCACGCTTTTGGGCGCGAGCAGCGCATGCGACGAGTGAAGCCCCACGAGCAGCCGGCGCTGGCCCGTGGTCAGCCCCGACGAGGGCACGGGCGTCGGCTTGGCGCCGCCGCGCGGTGGCGGCAGCATGGCCGCATAGGCCGCCTTGGCCGTCTCCGACTCGAGCGCCGTTCCGAGCGCGAGGCGCACCGACGCTGCGGTGAGCCGGCACGCGGTCTGGAGCGAGCGCGTCTCGGGCTTGGCGAAGGGCGAGAGGATGAGTCGGCCGTCGCGCCCGGGCTCGCGCGAGGGGAGCAGACCAGGCCACGCCTCCTCGGCGGTGGTGAAGACATCCACAGGCAACGCGTGCAGCAGCGGGCGCATCTGGCGGTGCCCCCTGAGCGCATAGCTCAGCTGCGCCTGCGAGGGCTTGAGGAAGCGGTTTCGCCTGTACGGAGGGCTGAGCTCGGGCTGCAGGAGTGCGAGAGGCGTGCCCGAATAGAACTCGACGCGCGATGTTTCACGCCCGCTGTCACGCCCGCTGTCGGCCACGTCCTTGAGCGCCCCCAGACCGCTGGACGTGCGGTCGAAGACTTCGAGGATGGCCCAACCGACAGCATGCTCCGAGGGCGGCGACTTCTCGACGATGAGCGTTTGCTCGAGCACGAGCACACACCGGCCGCCCGTCTGCGCCGAGTGGAAGTAGAGCTCGATGTCGTGGTCGACGTCGATGACGGAGCGGCTCTCGCGCAGTGGCACGCTCGACCCTTCCCAAGTGCGTCCGAAGAAGCGCCGATCGGTCGTGTCGAAGAGCGAGGCCGAGATGCGGTGCGAGATGCGCGCGCCCGCATTGTCGGCCTCGCGCGACACGCGCTCGGGCACGCGCAGCGAGCTCACGCCGCGAAGCGTCAGCCGATACGGCACAGTGTCGCGCTTGGGCGGCGGTCTCCCTGATTTGGGATCGTACCCTGGTGGACCGGGCGAGGGCACGATGACGTTCGAGCGCATCAGCCGCTCCCACTTCTCGGCAGCCGCCTGATTCGAGGCGTCCGCGTCGCGCGGCGTCCCGCCGCCAACCGCGGGCGAGGCCGAGCGGCCGCGGTCGCCCTCGTCGCGCCCGCGATCGTCGTCCCGGCCGCCGCCGCGATCGCCATAGTCGCGCCCACGATCGCCGCCGCGATCGCCATAGTCGCGCCCACGATCGCCGCCGCGATCGCCATAGTCGCGCCCGACGCCGCGGTCCCGGTCGTCGCGAGGATCGTCGCCGTACCGCCGATCGGCGTCTCGTCCACTGCCGCGGCCGGGGCTGCGTGTATCATAAGGGTCGCGCGAGCTGCCTCGATCGTCGCGCCCGCCGCCGCCACGGTCGTCGCGGCCACGGTCGTCGCGGCCACGGTCGTCGCGGCCACGGTCGTCGCGGCCACGGTCATCGCGCCCGCCGCGGTCGAAGTCCTGGACGCGCTCCGGGCGGCCGCTGCTGCCCTGGCGACTGAAGTCGTCGCGCCCACGGTCGTCGCGCCCGCCTCTGTCGCCTCTGTCACGATCGTAGGCACTGTCGCGGCCTCCGCGATCGTACGGGTCGCGCGAGCTGCCGCGGTCGTCACGGCCGCCGCTGCGCATGTCGTCGCGGCCGCTCCGGCTGTCGACCTCCTGGATCCTGTCGAGGCGCCCGCTGCTGCCCTCACGCGAAAACGACGAGCGCTGCCCTCCCGATGGCGAGGACGGGCGTGCGGCGTCGCGGCCGGCTGAGGAGCTGAACCTGTCTGCGGTGATCGAGGAACCTGGCCCTGGCGTCGACTTGGCCGGATCATAGCTGGACCTCGTGCTGCTGCTGAGTGAGGAGCCTGGGCCCGGCTGGGACTTGGCTGGGTCTGAGGAGCTGAACCTGTCGGCGGTGATCGAGGAACCTGGCCCTGGCGTCGACTTGGCCGGATCATAGCTGGACCTCGTGCTGCTGCTGAGAGAGGAGCTCGGCCCGCCGTACTTGTCGTCGCCGTACCGAGCAGATGAACTCAGGCTCGATCCAGGGCCCGGCTGAGATTTAGCGGGTGCATAGCTGGATTTGGCGTCGTAGCTGGACCTCGGCACGCTGGAGCCAGCGGTGACTGATGACCCGGGAGCCGGCCGGCTCGCAGCCGGATCGAAGCGGCTGCCCGAGGCGGAGGATCCGCGTTCGAGCAGATTGGGCGGCCGCTGGTTGGCGGCCGAGTCGGGACGCTTGAAGCCAGGCGTCTGATAGCTCATCGCCGAGACGGAGACAGACAGTACCTCCCGCTACAGTCCTCACCCGTCTTGGGGGCAGGGCGCGAGCGTCACAAACTAGAAAACGCGTCGTTGTGGTCTACCGAACGCTGCGCAATCACCTACAATACACCCTCAATCTGCCTGAGCGTGCCTGCGATCTGTGTTTCTCCTGAGATTATACCCCCTCGACTGCATGAACCGACATGCACATGCACATGTGACATAATATGAGGAGCGCGCACCGGCGGCGCCGCACAGAGCGCGCGGTGCGAATAGAGATGGCATCATCGGCGAACCGAGCTTAACTTGAGTACTTTGACCAGCTGCTGTTGTGGACCTCTTGCATGAAGCTCCCAGCCGATCAGCCTGCCAGCGGGACTGCCTATGTGAAGCGTCACAGCAGCTTGCGGAGCGCCTCAAAAGCGGCATTCAGCTCGTACACGGTCGGGACGCCCTTTTGGTCCAGGGACTCGTCGCGCACGTCGGGATGCAGCACGCGCGAACGCTCACGGAAGGCCTTGCGCAGGCGTTTCTCATCGAGATCTGGGGCGTCGAGCAGCGACAGACCGAGCAACTTCAAGTCGGGCTCGAAGAGTTTGATGCGGTAGAGCTTCTCCTCGCGCGCCGCCTGTTCGCGCACCTTCTCCTTCTCCGCGTCGAGGCCGAAGGCGCCAAACAGCCCCTCAAGCACCGCATCCTTGGCCGTGTCCGTCAGCTTCCGCGGCCGCCTCGACTTAAGCGCCTCCTCCGCCTCCGCTCGCTTCCGCCGCAGCTCGGCGTCGATCTCCGCGGGCGAGGCGAGCGCTCTCCCCGGAGCCCCATCCGCCGCCTCGGCCGCTGCCGCCTCGGCCGCTGCCGCCTCGGCCGCAGCCCGCCTCGCGTCCTTGGCCGCTGCTGCACCCTGAGCCGCCGCTGCGTCCGCCACAACCTTCGCCTTCGCCGCTGCGTCCGAAGCCGTCGCCGCGTCGGAGCCGGATCGTCCGCCGGCTTTCGCCGCTTCCTTCTCCTCCCGCGCCTTTTTCGACTCCCCAAACAAGGTCGCGAACAAGGCGTCGACGGCCACCGCGCCGACAGCACCGCCTACAGCCACCCCGGCGAGGGTAGCCGCCTCGATCGGATTGTCGCGCTCCCATTGCTTGACGGCATCCTCTGCAACTGCGGCCTGTATCTTTGCCGCGCGCACGGCCTCCGCGCATGCCTCTTCCGCTGCGGCCTTGGTATCCGCCACCTCCTGCGCGGCATCTTGCTCGGCCGCAGCCTCATCTGCCACCGCTATCGCGGCTCGAACTTTATCCATCGCTGCATCCCATACTGCAGCCTTCGTCTCGACAAGTGCCTCTGCAGCCTCCCTTGCCCGACGCGCCTCGACAAATGCCTGCTGCGCGGCCAACACCTTCGCTTCCGCCAGCTTCTTTTTCTCATTGACTTCGATGCCAAAGATGCCGCCAGTCTGCCATTTTACTGGCGCCACCCTGTATCCTGCGCGGAGGTGGATCCGCGGCCGTGCTGATGGCATGTTCCAGGCCTGTGCTCCTGCGAGCCAGACAAAACAGAGCATGGCGTTCGGCATCATAATGTCGGCAGCCAGCGCCCTACCTCCTACCTCGGCCGCACAGGGACTCCACCCCTTACGGACGCCACCTTCGCGCTTCGTTCGAAGCGTCGCGCGAAAGTGTGTCGGCGCGCGCGCGCGCGCGCACGGCGCACAGCGCCGCAGGGCGTCGTGGTGAGCGTTCCGACGGGTGTCAGGCCTGCGCGTTGAGTTGAACTGCGAAGGAATTTCCGAACCTGGAACAGACCTGGAATCCTGTGTGTCGCCGTCCGCGCCTGGCCTGTCCTGCATGTTGCGTCGCGCGTTCACGACGCTGAGAACCCGGGACCATTCAGGCAATTTGTACCTCGCCGGCATGGTGGGGTCGGCTGCCGGTGCTGGAGGCTTGTACTGGGCCTCGGAGCGGGACCGCCAGCGACGTGCGGACCTGATGCGAGAGTTCGAAGGCCGGCTGGCGGCAGCGCGCGTGCAAGCACGGGAGGAAACCGTGGTTCGGAAGGCCGCGCTGGAGGGCAAACAAACTCTTTGGACTGGCAAACTTCTTGCCGTCGACCATCGCTTACAGGGGCATTTGATGCTGCGCGGCTGCCGCGTTGGCCAGGTCATTGATATTCTCGAGGAGGGTGTTGGCCAGGACGGCCGATATCTCACCTGCATCGATCGCAACACGGGAGCAGTTGGCATGCACCTCAGCGAGTGGGTCGAGCGGCAGTAGATCTCTTGTCTGCATCTCCACAGGGCTGTGCTGGGAAACTTCCCGCCGGTCCGTGCATTTGGAGCTCCGCTCTCTGAGTCGTGAGCGAGCTGAGAGCTCTCGTCTGTGTGGCCACGCACGGTCTAGCGTCGGTGTGACGTAAAATGACGCTTCGAGTTTGATAACCACCTACTCCTATAGCTGAGTCCACCGTGGAATGTGCCGAGTAAACAATTCTACATGCGCTGCACCACGCAAGTCGACGTCCGCCCGTAATTAATATTACAAGGCCGTGTCTGAGACGGCGAGCTGTCCGTATACTGTACACGCACACGACATACACCTTACACGCTCCACAGTGTGCGTGTGGTTGCGGAAGATAGCGCGCGCTGCCCGCGCTCTTCGTCAGCACAGCTGGATGCGATGGAAAGCCCACTGCATCGCCAACGACGAGAAAACGGGAATTGTCAAGTTGTCGTTCAGGTTGAAGGGCTCGTAGAGCTCCGTGAGCGTCGCCGTGAGGGCGCCAAAGAAGACAGGATATTCTCGCAATCGGATGGGGCCGAACGTGGCGAAGCCCACAGCACAGCACACGCTGAACATGGCGAGCGATCCTTCGAGGCTCTTCTTGCCGGCACGCCCTAGCTTGAGGATTCCAAATGAGTCGCCACCAAAGCTCACCCCCATGATGGCGGCCGTCATGTCCCCGAGGACGAGGAAGAGGATGCTGGCCATGGCTATAGATGGCGGCGAGAGCGCTGCGAAAAGGGGCACGCATGCGTGTCACCGTGTCAAGAAAGGCGTGGACGGACCGCGGGATAAGGACCGGGTCGCGTGCCGCGCACCGATGGAGATCGTGCAGCCGAGGCTGAAGTAGGATCCGCCCGTCAGGTGCGTATACTCGTGCTTGCGCAAGATGGATCGCAGCGGCCAGTTGCGCTGAACGCCCGGTATGTATATCCTCGAAAAGTCGCAACAGATACCGACAACAGTGATCGCGATGCAGATTCGAGTGCAATCATGATTTGTGAATCCATTTCGGAGCAGGAGCGCTTGGGTTAGCGGAACGAGCAGGCCGGCGATGTGGAACGCTTTGCGCTCGACCTCCTGGACGGCACGCGCAACCTTCTTCAGCGAGACACCCAGTTTCGACATGAGCTTCTTAGGATCCACGTGCTGCTTGTAGATGAACATGATCGAAAGCATCAGCACGCACACCGCCGCAAGAACGTTCAAGATATACTCTTGGGATGGCTTCTGGTGTTCGAGCAGCGTCGGTTGCGCAGACATTCGATTGCTGACGTTCCGCAAGGACCGGCCGAGGCTCGACGCCATCAGCGACCACAGATGCGCATGTGAAGACATCCTTTGTACGAGGTGTTATATGTCTTTCATAGGAACCTATTTTTAGAGCGCAAAGCGCAATTGTGCTCGGGAATGGTAAACCCTCGAAATCACGCTCCGTTCATTTGCCGAATCTATGGTAGGGCACGCAGGATTAGGAGTAAATATTAGATGGTGTCAATTGGATGGTGGTGAACTGCCTTTGGGGAACCGCTCTGTGTTCCCCGCCTATGATGGTATGAAAATGGTTGCGACTTGCGCCCTCTTAAGCGCATGCCGCATCTATCAAAAGCTGTAACTCCCGCAGTCGAGCGTAGTAAGCCCTACTCTAGCTACGTGCGAGGATCCCACAGCAGGCCATTGCGCTGCGCGAGCGCGCACAGTTGGAGCTGAAAGCTCGGATTCTGCAAAATGGAAGGCCTCGCCGCCGAGCACTCTGCGAAGAGCTCGAGCAAATTGCGACGGTCGCGCATCATGAGGTAGGCGACAACTATTGTCGCGGACCGATTGACGCCCGCCATACAATGCACGAGCACCGCGCCGCCGACGGCGTGCGCGCTTGTAATAAACTCACTGGCTGGCTTGAGGAAGGTATCAAGCAGTGGGAAGTGTTGGTCGTCGTGTGCTGACAGTTGTAGGTAAGCGATGCCGCGGGCCTTGTAGTCATCGACCGGATCACGGCACACGCTCGGTGCAAGGTTGAGCACGGCGCGCACACCGAGTCGATCGAACATGCCGAGGTTGGCGGCGTGCGCACCGCTGCCCACAAAAATCGGTGGCTCGCCTGGCATGCGGGATGGCTCGTCCGTGCCTGAGGGGACCCTCCCTCGCGCCCTAGCCAGGTCTATCGCCGCGGACACCGATGGGCGCAGTTCCTGAAGCAGCACACGGCCTGCTGTGGGAGTGAGCTGCAGGCATGATGGCGCAGCGATCTCAGAACTGTTGGACCATGCCGGCGTGGGTGGAGCTGCCGATGGCGGCGGCGATGGTGCGTTCTTAGCAGCGCGTGCCGCACATATTGGTGCGTGCCTCGAGAGTACCGACGGCGCAAACAGGCGGGAGCACGTGCTGCATGCGACGCGCTCGAGGTTTTCTGCCATCTCGCGGTTCCCCGTGAGCGTGAGAGCCTTCAAGGAGCCATCCGTAACAGAACCCACCATTGCGGACGGCGCCATTACGGCGCTCAATCAGGCTCTAACCGTCGATAACGTATCAGAGCAGGTCCTCCAGCGAACCGGACCGGGCAGACGTGCCCCCGCCGCCCCCGGCGCCCAGCCGGCCGTATTCCACCGGGCTCCGGGGCCTCTACTTGATTTGAACATTTGATCCAAAGGGGTACATTGTACAGGGGGAGGTATTCTCAAGGGTATTCTTTCTGGATTCACACACTATCCCCACCACCTGATTTTGAACTCAGTGTTGTACCCGGTTCGGCGGTTCATGAACAAGTCGTCATGCCGGTTCTGTTAAATCTTAAAAGACACTCAAGACTCATCACTCTTTTTGTCACAGTTTGCGGTCAGACGCTGCTTTTGCACCGGCACAGTCGAGTCCGAATTACCAGTATCAGTAAGAGACTATCTAGTGTATACTCGACGTTGGTTGCGTCATTTGGAGCATGAACTCTTTCATGATTCTGAGAGGCGAGCCAGCATTTTCAGCTGTCCTTCTTCTTGCGCCGCCTCGGCGACAAGGCTGGACTCCGGAGACGATCGACAACGTCAAGCTCAAGATCCTCGGCAGGGAGGGCATCCCGCCTGACGAGCAGCGCCTGATCTTCGCGGGCTCGCAGCTCGAGGACGGCCGCACCCTCTCGGACAACGAGTCTACAGTGCACATTGTGCTCCGCCTGCGCGGCGGCGGCGATGTCCTTCGACGGAGCTCTGCGCCCGCTGTCGTCCTGTTTGGGCACCAAGCCGGCGGCCGCAAAAACTCCCCGCTTGGCCGCAGCCTCAGCGTCGAGCTTGCCTTGGTGCACCCACTTGTCCCACTTCTCTCGACTCGGCAGCCTGATGAGGTCGCTCGCACCACCGAGGAGGCGCTCTGGTGCAATGGAGGCTCGCTTCGAGGGGAACACGGACACACGGATGACGTTCCGTGCTGTGGCCTGCCGCCGTGGCCGACAGGCGAGCACGCCGTCGATGACCAACGCTCGCCCGATTCGCCCGGGCAATCGCAGGATGGGCAGCGTGCGCATCGAGCAGGTGCACGCGTGGCAGATGGCCTTGGCAGATTCAAAGCGATTCACCCACACGGCTCGTCCAAATCGCGGCCAGATCTCGGAGCACCCTATGTACATGCGACCGCCCGCGAGCTTGATGAGCGTCGCGTCCTCCGCCGGCGCAAGCTGCGGCAGATAGCCGTGGCGGATCATCTCGGACGAGGAGAAGAAGTATGCTCTGAGCCATCGAGTGCCGCCCAGAGCTCGCAGGGTCTCAACCGCTCGCCAGTGATCCTCGGCGGTGATGCCCATGACGATGGACGCTGCGGGAGCATAGCCGCCGCTGATGCCCGCCGCAACAACGCTGGAGCAATCATAATGATCGAGCACCCACTCGGCCACCCCGATGTGATAGGGAAGCAGCAGGCCGCTCGAGTCAAACCACAGCACGACCGCTTTGTCGTCAAGCGGTGGGCCTGCATCCGTGAAGAAGCAGTCGAGGACGGTGTGCACGAGGCGCAGCACCTTCGTGCCAAACCAAAGGCCGATGTCGAGAACGCAGCGGTCGAGCCAAAGGACGACGGCAAGCAGGTAGCGGCCGATCGCGGCGAGTAAGCTCCTTGTCGTGGACATGTCGACCCGCGCAAGCACACACTAGTCAATGTGCCCGACGTTTGATGGTGAGGGAATCGCTCGAAGGCTCGCGTGTATGCACATCACCCACGCGCGTTGGATGCCGTGCGCGACGGGAAAGTCAAGTCAAGTCAAGACATGCAGTCAAGAAGTCAAGTCCGGAACACGTGGCTACAAGTAAAGACGTGTGTCCCGTGTGTGTCCCGGCTCCCCCCGGTGTCTTTTTACAAGTAAAGACGAGACTTCCCTTTGGTTGCAAAGACTTGCCCGTTTGCGTAGGAATCCTATCGGGGTACTTCGGCTGGGGAGGGCAAGCGCTTGTTGCTCGGGGGCGTTCCGATCAGCTCATCAGCACAGTACGTCTTCACACACATCGCTTTTGGTCCTTTTGACGGAACGCGGAGGTCAACCTTAATTCGCGCAATGTCGGGAGGCTTCATCACACGCACGAGCTGAAACGATGGCGCTTGTCCCCTCCCTCTCTGCTATCGGCCTCCTGGTCACGCCGATAGCGCACATCGCACCACCGCTGCCCGAACCTGCCTGCATGGTCGCGTCGCGGCTGGTCGTTTCCAGCACCGCAAAACCAATTGCTTTGCCCACGTCCGACCTGTTCGGGTTCGGCAGTGCCAACATGTTGGCGGCAGAGCTGTTCGGGTTCGGCAAGGAGTTCACGGGCTACAAAAATCCGAAGACTGCCGAGCGTGAAGACATAGTTGAGATCCCACCGCCAAAGACGGACTTCAAGGAGAAGTACAGCTTGTCGCCCAAAGTCGAGATCGACCTGTCAAAATACTTTGATGTCGAGACGGACGCGGAGAAGGCCGCAAAGGAGAAGGTGGCTGCAATGGAAAGGAAAAAGGCTGAGGCGTTCGCACGCGAAAACTTGGCGGCTGAGGAGGCGAAGGCTAAGGTCGCGATGGTTGAGAAGCTCGAAAAGTCTAGCGCGGCTCGAGAGGCGAGGCGCCTCAAGGAGGAGCAGCAGGCCGCCAAGGAAGAGGCTAAGGCCAACGCAGCCGCGGAGCGCGAGGCTGCCAAGGTGGCGGCCAAGGCGGCAAAAGCCGAGGAAGCCGCGGCCAAGAAGGAGACCGAACCGTCATTCTCGGCACCTTCGCTCTCGATGCCCCAAATCGCGATGCCTTCGATGCCAAAGTTCGGTGCGCCCGCGATGCCAAAGTTCGATGCGCCCACGTTCTCGATGCCCAAGATGGAAATGACAAAGGTCGAAATGCCCAAGCTCGAGGTGCCTACATTGGAGCTTTCCGCGCCTGCGGCGCCTATGCCGCCGCCCGCGCCCGTTGCGCCAACGCCGTCGCCACCGCCGCCCATTGCGTACCAGCCCGCCGCCCCTGCACAGCCAAAGCTCGATGCGAGTGCGCTCACGGGCAAATCGTCCTCGGAACTCGAGGCGGACGCGGCTGAGGCCGTGCGCGCTGGCCGCGCCGAGAGCGACCGCCTGCAGTCGAATGGCGCTGCTGAGAAGGCGGCTGTTCTCCAAGCAGCACAATTGGAAGCGTCCAAGGTGCGCTCTGAGGCCAAGGCCAAGGCAGACGGCATCACAGGCGCAGCGGACGCTCTCGTCGCCGAGGCCAAGCGTGGTCTGACCGAGGCGAGTCGCGTCAAGGCGGGCTACAGTACGAGGCTCGACACGCTGCAGGCCGATCAGGCTGCCAAACAGGTTGAGCTCGATCAGACGTTCTTTCTCAACTTTGGCAAGAAGGGCGAGCTAAAGGATGCCATCAACGCCCTCAAGAAGGAGGCCAAAGAGGTGAGCAAGCAGCTCGAAGGCGCGGCCAAGGTTGAGGGTAAGGCGCAGGACGCCTTTGACAAGCAGAGCGAGGCAACAGCCAAGCAAGCTGACGTGGCTGCCAAGGTAGTAGCCGACGCAGTCAAGCAATCCGAAAAGATCGAGGCCGATGCCGCCAAGAAGGCGGACAAGATTGTAAGCGACGCGCAAAAGGCGGCGGCGGCGGCAGTCAAGGAGGCGGACAAGGCCGCCGCCACCCTGCGCCGGGCCGCCGCGGTCGCGGCGAAGGCGGAGGCAAAGCTTGTCAGATGAAGCTGGCTGGTGGGTAGCGTGTGCCGCATGGTCGGCCTCGTGCGAGGACATTGGACTGTAGAACAGGATCCTCAAGGATAGCACAATGACGTTGCATGTAGCAAGAACACGTGTTCCGAGTCAAGGCAAAGGAGTAGCTCAGCATGGCAACGGCATGGACTTTGCATCGCATGGCATGAGGGATCAGGGATGAGGGAGTTGCATTGTGCGTTGTGTGGTTTGTGTGCGCGGTGTGTGCATCTGCGTCCAAGCATCGCCCACGGCGTCCTCTACGTCGACAGCGCCGGCTTTGCACCCCGGTTTACGCGACGAAGCGCGGACACCGACCGACGCCGCGACGCCAACCCGACCGAGATCCCTCGAAAAAAGCTGCGACCGACAACACACTCATACTTGCCGGCCTTTAGCCGGAGAACTTGCATCCCCACTGTGCCCCTCACACGGCATTTCGTGTTCGCTTCCATCGCCAACAGTGCTACTCGCGTCCATGTGAATCTCGAGCTCTCGGCCCTGTGCTCGCTGCATTCGCCCAAAGTTCCGGACCAACACCAGAAGCCGTAGGGCCTGTGCGCCATATCTTACGCACAGCACAATCACCTCAACTTCGACGTCCAGCGGTTTCGTCGGGCCGACCACGTGCAGGAAAATGGTTGAGATGCACAGCAACGTGACAAAGATGTCAAACACGTTCCATCCCTCGAGCAAGAAGTGGCGGCAACCGCCGGCTGCCAGTGCCCGTGTCATCACTTCGAGGACCATAAAGAGCGTCACTGCACCGTCAGCAAGCACGAAGATCCAAAATTTGACAGCGTGCCGTAACGGGTAGTCTTTTTCAAGGAGGACCCACACGAGAAGTAGCCCCGACAGAATGAGCGCTGAAGCGTACAGCGCAGCGTACACGCGAGAGTAATGGACACGATTTGCATAGATGCGAGCCCGCTCACTCCACGTCACGTGCACGCAAGTATCTTCATGGCTGCTTAAGGCTTCGTGCGAGTACGGGCCCGGCGATGGCATGATCGGCGTCCGGCGTCGCGGCGTCCGACCGATCGATTTCGTTTGGGGGCATGTCGGGGCGCATTCATAATGAAAACCAGTCAAGTCAAGTCAAGTCAAGTCAAGTCAAGTGATTCAAAATGGCGGTCGCCTTTCCGCCGCCTTTGGTGCCCATCGCTGGCGCGAGCGATCGGGAGGGCAGATCTCGGCGCAACCGGCACCACTG
>PJAB01000383.1:0-28236 GCA_002887195.1 Chrysochromulina parva | reverse complement strand
CCCGCCGCTTTGCCGCCGCCGCACGCTTGAGATCGCACAGCTCGATCGCTGCGAGACGGCGCGCAGCCGCCTGCACGATTGTCGCCGCGTGGATCGCCGTCGCGAGCGTCGTCACGGCCGCAAAGCGCCTCGCCGCCGCTTCGAGCACGACGGCCGCCGCGATGGCGCGCCGTAGTGAGCGCTGACACACGCGTCGACGTTGGGCGGCAGCGAGCCGCGTGACGGCGGCGGTCGCGGCGCCAAAATGAGCGCGCGCGAGGTGGCGACGTGCCGCCGCTTGGAGGCGAGTCGCGGCCACCCGGATAGCGGCCGCCCGCACGGCCGCCGCTCGGTGCGTGCGCAGCTGCAGGGCACGCTGGCGCGCACGCCTCGCCCGGGACGCTGCCTGCAACGCCACGGCGGCTGCACGTGCAACTTGGAGATGCACGACCGCCGAGCACCGGCGCCAGGCCGTCTGGGCAGCGACAGCCGCCGCAATCGACCGGCGCAGAGAGAGGACGCACAGGCGGCGCCGTCCGGCCGCCTGCAGAGCCGTGACGGCCACTCGCGCCGTGACGAGCACACGGCGTGCGCGAGCGCGCCGGGCGGTGGCTTGAAGGGCGATGGCGGCTTGCTCGCGCAGCCAGGCCAGGTGCGCCGCAGCGCGCTTGGCCTCACGCCTGGTCGCGACCACACGCGCCGCCCGCATCCGGCGCGCCGCCGCCTGCAGCCGCACGCACGCGCCCAGGGCGGCGCGCCGCTGGACGCGCGCCACACGCCCCCGCGCCCTCCCCTGGATCAGGGTGGCCGCCGCGCCTAGGGCAAGCATGAGCGCGTGCGAGAGCACGGCCCGTTGGATCGTCTTTGCGGCGGCGGTGCGCCGGGCGGCGTGACGGGCGCGGCACTCCGACAGAGCACGCCGGAAGCGGCGGCGGGCGAGGGCATGCGAAAACGCCCGGCGCACTTTGCGGCGCGCGTCGAGCGTGAGGCGCGCGTACGCTGCGCGCCGCTTCGCCCTCCACAGCTGCTGCACGCGCGCTGCCATGAGCGCTCGGCGCAGCATCGTGCGCATGTTGACGTGCAGGTGTCGGCTGCGCCACGCGCCCTGGAGTGCGCTGGCAGCGCTCGCCTGCTGGCCGACCTGGGTGAGGCGGCCGAAGAGGCAAGCGAGGTACAGGCTGCTCACGTGCTCATCGGGGCCGCATCCGTGCGCGTCCGTCGGGCCGACGAGCGGAGGCACGCATCCGAGGGCCGCCACCGCCGCCGCCACCGCGGCCAGCCGCTCCTCCGCCGATCGAAGGGACGCGCCGCTTAGCGAGCGCCCTTCCAAGGCGGCCGCGTGGCTCGCCCGCGCCAGCGCCGGAAGCTCGTCGTCCGTGGGCAGCGCGGGGGCGGCGGCACCCGCGTCGGAGGGCGCCGTGGCGAGCGCCTCGGCCGGTAGATAGTGACGAAGCACCAGGCACAGGGCGACGCCATCCTGCAGCGCGCGCCCAACATCGAGCAGTCGCAGACCACGTGCCGCGCACACAGCCGCGAGCCACGCGTTCAGGCGCACGCTCACGTCCGCGTCGGCGGCGGCGGCGTACTGGGCCCCGGGGAGCACGATCGCACCGTGCGTGCGCTTGGCGATCTTGTGTGCGCGCTCGACCTCGCGCTGCACCGAGCGTGTGGGCGCGAGCCTGGGCATGACGCCCTTGGAAATGAGGCCCCACAGCACGTCGAGGGTCGCCTCGGTGTGCCCCTTGACGACGAGGTCGGCGCGCGCCTTGAGCTCGGCGCCCAAGCGCGCCGCGTCGCCTTCGAGGCCATCGAGCCCGGCGAGCAGTCCGCAGCCCGCCATGCGCTGCAGCGCGAGCCGCGCGTTGTGCGTCTTGCGGCTGAGATTCTCGGCGGGTACGAGCGTGAGTGCGGTGATGCCCCCCTCAGACGCGGCCGTCGCCACTGCCCCCTCACCGCCCTCGCCGGCCGCGGCGGCGACGAGCTGCGCGGTGCAGAGGTCGACGAGCTTGCATAGGCGCACGCCATCGCGTAGCTCGGCGCCGAGGCCCTTGGCGATTGTGAAGTCGTACTCGTCGAGGGGCGTCTGTTCATGGAGCAATTTCACGCCGAGGGTGCCCAGGTGCCGGTTGATGTCGCCGATGCCACCCGAGAGGAAGTGCTTCGAGAACTCATTGGCCAGCTGGCGCGAGGAGCGAACGACCAGCCGCGGACGGAAGAGGCACGGGTCCGCGCGCAGAAGGCGCGCGCGCTTCGCATGGTCGAGTAGCCAGATGAGCGCGAGCACACGACGCACAATCGCCCTGTGCTGGTGCCCGAGAGCGTGTGCCGCCGCCTTCTTGGCCGCCTCCTCGAAGTGCGTGCCCTCCTTGGCGACCCATGCCGGCGCCGCCGCCTTGCCGGCCGTCAGCACGCGCTTATCGACAAAGCGGCGCAGCGCGGCCGTGTCCGCTGGCCCGCCGGGCGCCGTCTCTCCAATGAGAGCCTCGACGCCCATGCGCAGCCACACAGGGTTGTAACAGTCGAGCAGCTTGAGCAAATGGGTGCGCAGGCCCACGTCGGCCGTTAAGTTGAGCGTGGGGCGCACCGCGATGATGTCCTCTTGCACTTGCTGCTCGATGCGCACGAGGGGTGTGCGAACCTCCGGGGAGCGGAGCAGGCGTGCCATTTTGGCCCGGAGCGAGGCCTGCTGCAGCCCCACCTCGAGCTCGCGCAGCGACATGCGCTGCCGCTCGCTCGAGCCGCCCATGGCGGCGCCGCCAGCAGCAGCGTCGCCCGCGACGGCGCCAGCCGCATCGGTGGCGGGCGCGAGGTACTGCTCCGTGAGCGCAAAATTGATCCACGTCGCGTAGGCGGTGGTGCGCTTCTCGCGCCAATTGTCGTCGTAGTAGGCACCGAGTGCGTCGGCGCCACCACTCGACGCGCTGGGCGCGAGCGCGGCGCCGGGCGCGGCGGCGGGCAAGGCTGGCTTCCGGGAGAGCTTGAGAGGCCGACCGGGGACGATGCCGGCGCCCGAAGCCTCGGCGGCGGCCGGCGGCTCGGCGACGACCGTGGCGGCAGGCTCGACGGCGGTGGGTTCGGCAACGGTGGCGGGCGCGATGGCAGGCTTAGACATGGGCTTGCTCAGCGCCACAGCTCGGCGCGTCACATTCGGCGCCTTAGCGTCTGAAGGCGGCGGCGGCACGGGCGCTGACGGAGCTGGTTGCGGTACGGAAGCCGCCGGCCGGAAGGGACGCGGCGCACGGCTCGCGCCCGCTCCGAAGGAGCTCGAAAAGTCCAGCAGGCAGCTGGATGCCGACGCCTCGACCGGGGCGTCGGCGTCGGCGTCGGCCTCTACCCCCAAGGGCGCAGCAGGCGGTGGCTTCGGCGGCGAGGCGGCGAAGGCGGCGGACGCCACCTGCGCGAGCGCGCGCGCGTGATCGCCATCGTCCTCCTCGGCGGACTCGTACTCGTCGCGCATCGACTCGTCCTCGCGCCGGGATACCTCTTCAGGCCGAGGCGACGAGCGCAACGACTCGCGTGCAGATTCGAAGGCATCCTCAGCGTCCTCAGCGCGCGGAGCCCCTCGGAGCGCATTGAATCGCTCCATGTTCGCGCCGAGGAACGCCGCCTCAGCCTCTGCCGCCGCGTCTGCCGGCGGGGGCGGAGGGCTGACGATGCCCAGGATCATCGAGCGAGCGTCCGCCGCCGCCGCGAGGGCGTCAGCGAGCGGGTCGACAGAGGCGCCGAGCGGCGCAACGGGCGATCCGGTGCCAAAATCGATCAGCACCGATTCCGCGTCCTGCGCGGCTGCCGCCTCGGCGTCCGCCTGCGCCTGAGCAGGGCTCGCGGGAGTGAACATGGCCGCTGGCGTGGCGGTCGGCAGGCGCGTCAGCAGGCGCGCCGGCGCGAAGACGACGTCGGCGGCGGCGGCCACGGTGCCTCTTTCCTCCCTCGCGGCCTGCCAGGGCTTTGCTGCCGACGGTGCACGCACCGCCTCAAGGTCGGCCGCGGAGGCGGGGCCGACGCGCGGCGCGGCCGCGATGGCGTTCGTATCCCGCACGGGTGCCAAAGGCTTAGCGCTGCTCACGCTCGCTCCGCCAGCCTTCTTCGTGGCGACGGTCGAGATGGCGGGAGCCACCTTTGCAGCTACTGACGCGGACTTGGCGCACACGCCGCGCAGTTCGACCTTCAGGGCCGACGAGCCGCCATTCCACATGAAGTCGAACTTCTTGCTCATTTTGGCGCCGGCAGTGATGGGGGCCCAGCTGATCTCCATCTCGCGCGAGCCGCCCGGCTCAAGCTCCATGGACGTCGGGTAGACTCGCAACGCGTCGCGCTTGTCAATGGAAGTGGGGCGCAGATCGACGCGCTGGGTGCGTGTGCTGTCGTTGTGCAGCACGAGGATGCGCTTCTCCGTGGTTTTTGGCGCCACATCGCCAAAGTCCACCGTCGGGATTGGTGCACCGTGCTTCAACAGAAGGACAGGGTGGGCGCCTTCGAGGGCACACGCAATGCTGGGGCCCGGCGCGGGTCGAGACGAGCGCAGCGGCGAGCGCAGCGGATGCTGCTGTACGTCGCTCGCCGCCGCACCGAACATGAGCGAGAAGTCCATGGCCTCGGGCGGCTCGTCGAGAACGCCCTCCACAGTGGCCACCACCGACATGACGATATCGCTCGAATGCGAAGGCGGCGGGAAGCGAGATGAAGCGGAGTGTGAACGAGAAGGATACGCCTTCTCTGTGTCTCGTTTCACTGTTAACAAGAAAGCTTAAAAGGTTCATGAAGGTGGCCACACGCTAACCCGAAACCCCTTCTGGGTGCCATGCTTGAGGGCCCAACTCAGGGCACGTCTTGCACCGATGCCAGGGTGTATGACACGAGCCCACTGCTGCCGCCGCACGCGTCTTGGCCACTCGCCACGCGCCCCTCGAATGAGAGCCCATTCTGTCCGCACCCAGGGTAGAGCGTCGGCAGAGGGCAGTCGAATCGATTATCGTCAGCGCCGGGCGTGACGGCACCGCTGGCGTCTCCATTACTGCTCGGCGAGTCGCCGCCGCTCTCATTGCCCGCCCTGGTCGGCTGCGTGCGTTGCCTCCGAAGCAGGTAACAAAAGGCGGGGTGTAGCAAGCCGAGCTGCGTCGGCAGCGATCCACCAAGCCGATTGTCTGCCACATCGAGGGTGATGAGCCGTGACAACCGTCCAAGTTCCGAGGGTATGCTGCCACTCAGACGGTTGTAGCCGACGTCCAACGTCTCAAGCTGCGTGAGCAGTCCGAGTTGCGACGGCACGCTGCCGCTGAGCATGTTGTCGCTGAGGTCAAGTGCGGTGAGATTCGCCAGCACACCGAGCTGCGTCGGAATCGAGCCGCCGAGTGCACGGCCGGGCAACGTGAGGTCAGCACCTTCGAATGGTGTCCCATGTTCAGCTGCGTCGCATGCGGACGGCGCGACGGTGCAAATTTGATTCGTTGGCGTGGCGGCAGAGTAGATGAAGCATGATCGCTGTAAACCTGCTGGATCTGCGGCCACGGAATGCATGTCCAGCACAGCTGTACATTCACCATCGTTCGCCTCGTGGATAGCACCATTGGCAGACTTCTGCGCTTGCACGACTGCTTGCGCGCATTCCAGCTCGGTCCAGATACGCCCGGGCAACAAGATCGTGGTTGCACCCACAGCGGTGCCCGAGACGAACACGCAGTTGCCAGGTGCCGCCATCGCCCATTCGACGAAGGGAACTCGTGTTGAAGCTGTGAGGTGTGAACGCTAGCCTTTTTACTGTGAACATACGCGAGACGCGGTCTGGGCAATGTGCCACGGGGCGTGCTTGTTCGCTGACACGGTCTATGACTATGTATCGGTCCTCTTGTTGCAGCACGCGACGCGCTCAATGGGGAATCGACCGACGCTCGTTTCAAAGCCACCCCGCCAGCCCCACGTTTTCGCGCAGTCGACGCACACGAAGGGGTCTGCTGCGTACGTGGAATTTTCGTACGCGTCCTGCGCAATCTGGGCCATCATCGAGGTGACGACCTTGTGGGTGTTGACCACGTGCTCGTCGGGGAGCGATGGGTTGTGCCGAGGAAACCAATTGATCCAAAACTTGTTGTGCTTCCACGGCGAAAGCACCACGTACGTGAGCGGAAGCGTCTGCAGGATGGCCGAATGGAAGATGAGGTACCCCACGCCCGCGTCCTCGTGCGTCCAGTACGGCGGCCCCTGGCGCGACAGGTGGCTGCGCGAAAAGTTGCGCGCGAGCGGCGACTCAACGAAGGCACGCATGAGGTCGTCCGATAAGATTTGGAGGGAGCCGTCCGCAAATGGGAAGGGGCCGACAGCGCGGGAGCATGCGCCGCCGGGCCGACGGTCCAGCATCAGCCGCTCGAGGCGCGCCGACGGCCCGTCGAGAGAGGGGCCGTCGTCGCCGCGCTCGCCGCACGCCGCGTCGGCCTCTGTGTGGAAAGGAGTCCACGCGCGCCAGGTCATCACTCCGTAATAGTAGTGGGAGCGACCCATCGAGCTCATCAACGCGAGGTCCATCTCGAGTCGCGGCAGGTGCGCGAGAGAGTCGTCGTCCGTCTTCATGTACCAGCGGTAGCCCGGAAGATGCGCAGCCGCGTGCTCCCACCACGCGAGCGACTTCTCAGCGACCGCATGCGGAACCCAGTCGCGCGCGCCCACGAAGACGACATCGCCGTGAGCAGTCTCCTCGTGACGGATGGCAAGCCGCTGCGCGGGCGTCATGCGATTGCGCACTCCTAGCACGAAGAGCACGCGGATGCCGCGGCGACGCGCATCGCTCACTCGCAGCTTCTGCCGAATCCACAGGCGACGGTCGAAGTGCGTTGGTGCCGTGATGATGCCGACTGCCATGAGCTTGGGCGCAGGGCGGTACGATGAACGAGGCGAGACAGCCGCATGTTCGTCACTCCGCGGTGGCGGAGGCGGCATCGGCTCACCATCTCCATAAGGTGAGCTGGATACGGGGCCAAAAGAGGACGGAGATTCGCTGCCGACCGCAAGAGGCCGAGAGCCCGCAGAGTCGATGACCATAGGGATCGTCTCGCAGCGCTCAGCGGGAAGCAAGTTGAGGAACAGGATGAGCCCAAGCGTGGCCAGCGCCGCCGCGATCAGCTCGCGGCCACCGGCGACCATGGCTAGGAAGGAACGCCAGAGATGTGTTTTTGATCGTTCGCGCAATCGACCCAAAGTTAGAAGAGAGCTTGACTTGGAAACAACCCCCCGATTCATGGATGCATAAAATGGGGAGTTGTGTGTCCCGGCTCCCCCCGGTGTCTTTTTACCGGTAAGCACGCGACGCGCGCCGTTTCCCGACGTGGACAAAGGGTGATTTGGTCCCGTTCACCATGTCGTCGCCGATTCCGCTGCCTTTGACAGGGTCGACCATCCTGGGCACGCACTCTCGAAAGCGTCTCACCGCGGTGCAGGACTACTTGCCGGGCCCTATGCATGTTCAGAGCGTCGATGCGCTCGCAGGCGCGAAGATTGACCGAGATCAGCGAACGTACATGAGATCGCTGCTGGCAGCAGTTCCAGTAGGAACGAGAGGCTCCGAATGGGACCGAGCTCACTCTGCCAGCGCACACAGCAGCAGCCAGCGCACGGCTCTACTTCGCGGTGGCTCGCTGCAACCACTTGCGTCTTCAGGCGGTGGCACTGCATCCACCCCACTTCTTGGCATCCACCCATCTCTAGCACCATCCACCCCGAGCCTTCGGTCAGGGCGCAGGCCCGCATCGACGGTCGAGAATACTTATGCTCGAAAGTTCGGCCGTGAGGGTCGTAACTCGGAGGCTGACGATGCGATCGTCTCTCCGCGGACACTTGCCCGTGCAGAAGAGCGCCTCCTCGTGTATCTCGCGACGCAGAAGCAGCCAAAGAGCGCGAACGGGCGATCAGGAGAAGAGACGACCGAGGAATCGGGCCTCCACCAGAATGTGCTTCGCCAGATATGGGACATCCCAGCGAAACGAGTGCCGCTAAGCCCCGCTCCCACGGCCGTGCCCAACGACATGCTTCTCTCGCCTCTGAGCCAGGACGAAGCCATCGAAGTGCTTTCGCGGTCGCAGCCATGCACCGACCTGAGGAGGGAGGACGTCGCGAGGCTGCTGCGCATCGGCAGTCGGAAGCTGTTTCCCAAGTATTCCCATGTCATGACCGAGGGCCTGCCAGGCAACATGGTATACGTCGTGCTGCGTGGCCGACTTCGTGTCTTTCCGTCGCGCATCGAGCGCCAATTCTTTAACCAGGCCCTCGAGCCTGAGAAGCGCGACACAGCGATGCTGTCGAAAGGCGTCGGCGAGGAGACGATCGGACCCTGCGCTAACTTTGGCATCCTAAGCGCACTTGCGCCAACTGTGCCGCGCGAGCGCGACGTCGTGACAGAGGAGCCGACTGAGCTCCTCGTGCTGAGCCTCGAGGGCCTCGATCAAAAACTTGGAAGGACAAACTTTTACAAAGCGGGCGAGATCTTTCGCCACGGACTCGTGGCCGCCTTTGTCGAAACGACGCTCTGCCGCGTCAATTTCTTCTCAACGTTGCCACCGCTCACGATCCGTCTACTTGCGCCACTGTTTGGTGTGCGCTTTTTCGACGCTGGCGTACAAATCTTCGAACAGGGTGAGGCGGCCGATCAGTTGTACATCATCCTTTGGGGCAAGGTGCAGGTCTGGCGGCTCAAGAAGCGCCACGCCCCGCGGACGTTTCTCGCAGAGTACACGGGCCTCTCGACATACCCATGGCTGGGCGAGACAATTCAGTGGGCCAAGAATAATAGCCGTGCTGGTGATGCAGATGTGTTGGCCCCGACGCTGGCCCTGACGCTGCATGCGTCCAACCTGCCGCAATTCCAGCTGCTGTGCCCAGGCTTCAAGGTGCTGACCCGGACCGTCGCCTCACAATTCACAACCCAAGAATTGCGCAGCCAAAAGGCTGGTGGCATCAAGCTCGATGACGACGAATACATCCCATTTCGCGAGCTGCCGATCGCCCGCGAGCCGGCGCTCAGATACGCGATCAAATGGGTGCGCATTATCAGCCGGCTAATGGGACTCCAGGGGCAGGATGGCCTGTTAGGATGGAAAGCTTCGGCAGCGGCCAAGCTGAACCAGGTCGAGCTCCAGAGGCAGAACAACCTGAACTGGGCGAATGAGATCATCGAGCAGGAGTCGACGAAGACGGCAGTGGACGACGAAGACGACGAGTCCGTGGCCGCATTCGTGCCGCCGTCGTCTACGCAAGCGCTGCTCCTTGCCTCGCACAAGCAATATGGAGACAGTCGCACCATCGCTCACTATGCTGCTAAGAAGGAGTGGCGCGCAAATTGGAGCCCGGTGGTGCAGGTTCGCACCGAGGTCCTCCGGCTCATGAGCAAGCGGCCGGGTGGCATCAAAGGCGCCACCGAGGACGGGTGGGTGCCGTCTGTCGAATGCTATAGTGACCCACTTTTGCATTGACCACTCGATTGATTTTAAATTAAAAACTCGGTTATACTCTATTCGAGTCCCGACGCACCCGCGTCACTCGCGCGACGGCGCGACCGCGCCCCCGCGGCCCGCGCGCAGTGCGCACACGCCCCACCGGTTCACCCGCCGTGAATCAAACGTCGTCGGCACCACACAAATGGAAATCGGACCGTCGAGCCGTTCAGGTCCGCGACACACCGCGAGGCTGGTGGCCGGCAGGCCCTGAACCAATTGTCCTGAACACCGCGCTCTGCTAACACCTCGCTCCGACCCGCCGAGCTGCCGTATGCCCATGCGTATGCCTGGCCTCTCCCATAATCTATTGGACACAGCAACGTCCTCATCGTTGCTCAGAACACGCCCGTTGTGTCTTCCGCCGACCGCCGCTCCGAGGACAAGGTCACTGTCGCTTTGCAGAGCACGCCTGCCGCCATCCGTGAGCATGAACCCACCATCATCCCCTTGAGCTCATGTCCCCATATGGAACCTTCCAGAGCCTTTGGGCCGACGGAAGAATGTGCCGAGGCTCGCCCAGGCCGCCTGTGCGCTCGCCTCTCGTCGTGAGCTGTGCGCATGCACGCGCCACCTTACGGGGCGCCGCCAAAGAGCGCCTGCATGGCGAGCGCCGCTTCGAAGTCGGTCGTCTGCCGACCGCCGAGCGCCTTTTGCCGGCAGGGCGAGTTGCCTGAGAGTGCGAGCGCGGGGGCCGATTTGTGCCGCGGCGACTCGGCGGCGCGCGGCGAGTCGGCATTCTCCTTGCCCAGCAGACCGGAGTGCATCTCGGAGTGCGTCTGGATGGGGAGGAGCTTGGCCGCACGCGCCATCCCCCATGAAGCGCGGGTCGGCGAGGGCGGCGGCGGCGGCACAGCGGCGATCGCGGTGATCGGGGCCTGTCCCTGCAGCTGCGCCGCGGCGGCGGCAAAGCCGTTCATGCCCGCGGGCCGCACCGGCCGCACCAGCATCGCTGTCACAGGGCCCGAGTTAGACCAAGCGGCCTGATTGATCGACTTTACGTTCACTGCTGGCACTCGCGTTGCCGAGTAGGCGGCAGCCTGCGCGGCGGAAGCAGCGGCGGCTGCGTCGGCGACGGCCGCGTAGGCAGCGGCGGAGACCGCGGGAGCGCCGGCCGACACGGGGGGCGGCTGCGGCGTCTCGGCGTGCGGCACGTGCAGCTGCGCCTCGTCACTCTGTGGGTAAGCGAGTGCCACCACATGGGCATGGTAGTGCGATGCGGACGCGGGCGTGGCGCTGGCAGACATGGATGGGGTATCGCCATTAAGCCCGAGCACGAGCGAGGCCGCGTCAAGGTCTGCGCGCGCCTGCACCGCCCGCTTACGCTTCCCGCCCTTTTGGAGGTTGGGAAGGGGCACCTGATCCGGCCCAAGGGGCGCAATCGAGCGCAATTGCTGCGCGAGAGCTGAGTGAAAGGGCGCGCTTTGCGGAGCGACGACGGCCGACGCGACGGGCACGGTGGTCGTGGGTGGCGGCGGCAGCGCGAGCGCGGGCGCACTGACGGCGTCGACGTCGACGTCCACGCTGGCGATCGGCTGCTGCTGCCCGGCCGCAAGGAGAGCAGCCGCAGGCTGGTAGTCAGTGAGCTGGACGAGGCGGCGGCGCTGCGCAGGATACGCGTTCATGGCCGATTCGGGGGTGTAGTAGTACTGCGGCGCCTCACTGGCCTCCGCCGCCGCCGCCGGGCCGCCCGCCGCTGCCGCGGCCGCCGGGTCGAAGTAGCCGCCATCGACGGCGAAGGCGTGTGCCGCCTGCTGAGCTTGGAAGACGCTCGATTCTGTGAGGCGCTTCTGGCGGCGCTCCTCCTTGCGCTGCATCGAGTTCCAACGGTTCTTGATTGCGTTGTCCGTGCGCCCCGGGAACATCTTGACGATCTCGGACCAGCGCGTGCCGTAGAGCTGCACGGCCTCGATGATGGCGCGGTCCTCGTCGTGCGTCCACTTGTGCTTGCGCACCTCAGGGGAGAGGTGGTTGTGCCAGCGCTCGCGGCACTGCTTGCCGGAGCGGCCTTCCATCTTGTCGCCAATCATCGACCAGCGCACCTTCGAGCCGCACTCGGCAATCAGCTCGCGCAGCTTCCAGTCCTCAGCAGTTGTCCAGACGTGCTTCTTCCACGCGCCCTGGTGGCCATCGTCGTCATCGTTATCGCCGGAGAGGTTCTCGCTCGAGGGTGAGGGCTCGCCAGAGGGCGGAGTGCTGTCGTTCTTCGAGCCGGGCACCGCGATCGCGAGCACGTGCCCTGGCAGGGGGCCTTCCTGGGACTGGCCAGCAGCCTCAGCGATGGCGGCGTGCGCGGCGTTGAGGCCCTCGGCCGCGCCAACTTGTACGGCGGTGGTCGTGGGCATGTATGCGAAGGGTGTGACCGAGTAGTTGGTCTCGATGGCGTACGCCGCGGGGCTGTAGGCGTGCTGGGCCATTGACTCGCGCGCGTGGATGGGAACCACCGGCAGATGCTGGCGTTGGGGCAGAGTTGCTTCTGCCGTTTGAGAAATGCAACCGTCGTGGATGTCTTTTCCCGGTCGTTTTGTCTTTTGAAACCGTCGAGGAGAGCGGGAACGTGTTCACGCGTAACCGCTGCCGCTCGCTTTTCTTACCAGTTGCATTGTATTTCGCGGACACACACCCGCGCTCACGTTCCTTTCTGCTTCCACATCGAGGAGACTGCAGGTGCAGCGGACTCATGCGCTACAACATGGTCATTTTTATACTCAAACGTTAATATTACAGTCTGTCTTTTCGCCTCTTTTGAGACCTGCACCGGGCCACCGGCTGTAGCCACTGAGTGTCGATACTTAGCCACGCCGTAAAGGTTCGGGAAAAGGAGTGACTCACATCGTTACTCAAATTTCGACCGCAGCAACCGCGCTGCGCGCATCGATACGCTAGGCGAGAGCCCCGCGGCGGCTCCGGCGGCGGTCCCGCCCACCGCAGTGGGCGGCGACGTGAGGGGCGGCGTTTTCAGGCCGCGGCCACTCGATGGTGGCCTATTGCGGTCGGCTTCGGCGAGCGGCGAGAAGGGCGCGGCCGCCGGCGACGGTGGCAGCCCGGCAGCGGGCGAGAAGGCGAGTGAGGGCGAGTTCAGGGGGTGGTGCTGCTCGTCGCGCCGCACGGGCAGCTCCTCGCCGGCCACCTCCATCGCCGCCAGGTTGAGCTCGAGGGCCTGCAGGTTGCGTGAGAAGCGCAGGTGCTCTGCGAGGGACCCGCCTGGCGACGACGCAGCGGCATCGGAAGCGGCAGGCGCCGCCTCCGCGCCAAGCGCCTCATCGCGCCAGACGCCTGCGGACGTTGTCCCCAACATTGCCGTCGCATCCCCGGCCGCGGCCGCCTCGGCGTCTCCCCTTCCGCCGGCCGGCGGCGGCGCGGGTAGCGGCTCGGTCGCCGCGAGCATCTCATCAAGCATGCGTTGCATGCGCATCGCGCATGCAACCGCCCGCCCTTCAGCGGCGGTCGCGCCGACAGTCGCGCCGACAGTCGCGCCGACAGTCGCGCCCGTAGTCCCGTTGGGCGAAGCGGCGGGTGCGCGCGCCGCGGGCGGCGGCGGCGGCGGCGGCAGCGGTGCCGCTGCGAGTGAGAGCGTGCGCAGTTCAGCATGCAGCTTGGCGTGCTGCCGACGCAAGAGAGGCGCGGCAGCGAGCTGTGCGAGCGTCGGCCGGCGCGCGGGGTCGCGCTGGAGCAGCGACGCGAGTAGCGCGCGCAGCTCGGCCGAGTACGGCAGCGAGGGCGCTGGCGGTGGGTATTGGACCTTGAGGATGCGCAGCGCGAGCGCAGGCAGGTTGTCCGCTTCGAAGGGGCGTCGGAGCGTCATGAGCTCGTAGAGCACGACGCCGAGTGCCCACACGTCGACCTGCAGCCCGTAATGCTCGCCGTTCACGAGCTCCGGCGCGAGATAGTACGGTGTGCCGACCGCCGTCTTCGCGAGACGCGCTGTGCCCTCACCCTCGAGAACCTTGGAGATTCCGAAGTCGCCGACCTTGACGAGGTTGCGTGCGGTGAGGAAGATGTTGCCCGTCTTGAGATCGCGGTGCAGCACCGACCGCGAGTGCATGTATGCGAGCGCGCTCACGATCTGCACTGTCCAGTCCAGAATTCGCTCCTCATCAAAGGGGCAACCGCCACTCGAGCGCTGCGCAGCTACCCGGTCGGCGAGCGAGCCGCCGTCGGCATACTCCATCAGTATGTGCAGGCGGCTGCTCGCACGCCACGCGCCGTAAAGCCGAGTGCAGTTGGGGTGCTGCAGCTTGCAGAGTACCTCGACCTCTGTCACCGCAGAGGACGCAGACGAGGTGCACGGAGAGAGCTCGAGGCGCTTCAGGGCGTAGCGCTCGCCCGTGCCCACGTGCTCGACAAGGACCACCTCACCCTGCGCGCCGCGGCCGAGAGATCGCAGCTCGCGGAATTGCGCGCCCGCCGAAGACTCGGCGGCCGAGACCACGGGCGTATTAGAGCCCGTAGTGGGCAACATGTCAAAAGCCGGTAAATTCAAACCAAACTTCGGTTTCCACACGAATTCGTCAAAGTTTTTGTCAAGTCATTCATGGAGTCCGTCGCGCACTTTGCGAAACGCGGATGTCTTATTCAAACATGATCATGTACAGTAACCCTCAACGCCCACCAAGTGCAATCCCGATGCGTCCTGACGAGCCGCTTCCTGCTCGCCGCCCTTCAGATCCGACGCGTGCAATGCGGCACGCAGTGCGATGCTCGGATCCCGAAAAGGTCGCGTCGCTAATCGACTTTTTGCTGAAAAAGGTGCCGCTGCAGTGGCACGAGCAGGCAGGCCCTACTTTTGAGCTGGCGAGCGTCTCCATCATTCGTGCTGCCGCCGACACCGAGGATGACGGCTTCGCCTTCGAACTGAACGAGAAGACTCACGTGATAAACGCCATCCGCCGCGCAGACGAGGTGCCCACGGTTGCCGTCGGAGACCGCGTCGTGCTCGTCGACAACAAGCCACTCGGCGATCGGTTGCTGCAGGAGGCGGTCGCACCCGAATCGGTGTGCGTGCTGGGTGTGTGGAAGCGCCAGGCAATGGCCGCGCTGCGTGCGAAGCTCGCGCGTGACACGCTGCGACGCGCGCTCGTCGAGACAGCGAGGTTCGCCAAACATGAGCCGTCGGCGTGCACGATCACCGCACATCTGCTGCGGGCGCACGCGTCGCCTGCTTACCGAGACGAGCAGCACTTTTCTGCGCTGCATTGGGCTGCGCATCGTGGCCAGGTGCAGCTGTGCGAGCTACTCCTCCAGGCCGGCGCGCCTCTCGAAGGCACCACGGCTGCACCGCACACACCGCTGCAGCTGGCGGTGATGGGGGCGCACGGCACGCTCGTACGATCGTTGCTCGCCGCGGCCGCTGACCCGCACGCCGCGTGCGACGACGGGCGGCGATTGCTGCACTTGGCAGCGCTCGCGCCGTGCGCAGACCTTGTAGAGGTCCTCTTGGACCCCTCACCGAGCGGCGGCCGCCAAGACCTCAATGCACACTCTCGTCATGGATGGACAGCCCTCTTCCTCGCAGCTGGCGCCGATAACCTTTCGATGGTCAAGGCTTTGCTGGCGCTCGGCGCGCCGCTGGACGAGAGTTTGAATGGGCGTCCGCTGCTGCACCATGCGGCTGCATGCGGCGCGCCCGCCGTGGTGCACTGGCTCGCGACCGAGTGCCGAGCGCTGCTGTCCATAGACGGGCTAGACGCCAAGGGACGGACGCCGCTTCGCCTCGCTGCATCACACTCGCACCTGCGCACCTGCGAGGTCCTCGTGAGTTTAGGGGCGAACCCGGCGATCGATGCGCAGCTGGCTCTTGAGGATGGCGGCGGCCGCGTTTCGGACGAGGTGAAGGTTTTTGTGGGCACTGCGCTCTCGCATTGGCAGCGGGCGCGCGGCGAGCTGCTGCTCAAAGCGGCCGCGGCCAACAACATGGCTGCCATGCACACGCTGCATCATGCCCAGGGCGCTGACCTTCTGCACACGGACGAGCGCGGGTACACGGCGCTCCATCACGCTGCGTGCGATGGGCGTGTGGAGGCGATCCTGTACCTGTTACAGACTGACAAGGCGGCAGAGCTCTTGGAGGCCTCAACGGCACACGCGGGCGCCGCCTCCGATTGGCGCGCGGAGGACCTCGCGACGGCGCCTAAGGTGGTGCAGATGCTGCGCGACTTCCGCGCAGGCGGCGACGCACGGCGCAAGCTCGTCGCTTTCGCGCGGAGGCGCCTTGAGCAGACGATCAGGCCGGACCTTATCGACCGTCGAATCGATTGGGTCTTTGGCGTTAACGACCTGGACAAGAGCGGCACCATCGAAGTGCGTGAGCTGCGCACGGCGATGAATCAGCTTGGCATCGCTATAGTGGGCGAGGAGATGCAGGCGCTCGTGCAAGAGTACGACAAGGACGGCGACCACGTGATAGATCGGTCCGAGTTCCTTGAGATCGTGCGCGGTCGAGCCTCTCCGGGTGATGTTGACTCATGACGAGGACATGACTCAGAAGATCACAGATGCCGCTCCGATGTGCCAAGATTGAAGCCTTCGAGCGGATGCTCGAATGCGATGTGTGCTCGGCGAGCGATCGAGCTATTTTACTGTAAAATCGCGTCCCGTTTTCGCGCCGACGTACGGTACATAGCGGAGGCGTGAAGAACCGCCCCGACCACGCCAGGGACACGTCGCGACAACACGTGATGTTATCTGTGTTACACGGTTCGCGGTACACGAGCTACAACGTGTTCGCGTTCACCGCCTTGTGCCGAGGAGTGTTGCGACTTATTCACGCGGTCCACAGCGGTCCAAGTAGAGGCAAGTAGAGGTCCAGAGCATGTCAAGCGAATCCACTTCACTTGGTCCCGACCCCTTGGCCTTGCTCGCTCAGCCATCGCTCCGCGTCGAGCGCGGCCATGGCCCCGCTCCCCGCCGAAGTGATCGCCTGTCTATAACTCGGGTCCGCCACATCACCTGCGGCGAAGATACCTGGGTGCGATGTACGGCTGCTGCGCTCGCTCCACTGCATATCGATGTATCCGTCCGATCGGAGGGCCACGACGCCATCGAGCAAGGCAGTGTTCGGCCGATGGCCGATGGCGACGAACGCGGCCGAGACGGGGAGGCGCGTGGAGGAGGCGTCAGCCGTATCGATGATGCCCTCGGCGTCGGCGGTCGCGAGCCACGCGTGTGTGAGTCGCCCGCTGCTGTCCCCCTCGAAGCGCACCACGCCGCATTGGAGGCGCACGTGGATCTTTGGATGCGCAAGCACACGATCGGCGAGTATGCGGCTCGCGCGCAGCTTGTCGCGCCGGTGGACGAGCGTCACGTGGGAAGAGGTGCGCGCGAGGACGAGCGCCTCCTCCATTGCGCTGTCACCGCCGCCCACGACAAGGACCGGCTGATCGCGGTAGAGGAACCCGTCACACGTGGCGCAGCTAGAGACGCCGCCGCCCCGATACTCCTGTTCCCCCGATACCCCTAGCCACCTTGACGCCGCACCAAGCGCCACAATGAGCGCGCGTGCGTGCAGCGGCGCATCAGTTCCGTTGAGGCGTACAGTGAACGGGCCGCCGGCGGCGGCAGGTGCCTCGAGGCCCACCGCCGCGTCGTGCACGAGCGTTGCGCTGAAGCCAGCCGCCTGCAGCTTCATGAGTCCGACTAGGGATGGCCCACTCGCCCCTAGCACTCCCGGAAAGTTCTCAACCTCGACGCCCTTGCCCTCGAGCTGGCCGCCGCCGATGGGGCCGGCGATGACGACAGGGCGCAGGCCCGCCCGAGCTGCGTAGATGGCCGCGGCGAGCCCCGCGGGCCCAGATCCGAGGACGACGACGTTCGCCGGCTCTTGCACACTCGTCATCGGCGGGACCAGGAGCGCGGCGGCACTCGCCTCTTCGACGGCTGCCAGCTCGCGGTGGCGGAGTGCGGCGCGCAGCTGCTCGACCGAGGCGCTCTCGAGCGCGCCCTCCACGCCGTCGGCCGCGCCGTCGGCGGCCGTCGCTCGCGCCGGCGGCGCCGTCGTCGGCTCAGGCTGTGCGCGCTGCACCTCGCTCGTCGTGGGCGCGACGCCGTACTTTTTGGTCAGGATGCGCACGAGCTTGGCCGTCATGTTCACGTACTTGGCGAGGAGCTCGGGCACTTCGTTCACCTTAGAGGGTTCGTGCTTCGCGTAAAAGGTCTGCAGGTCAGCGAGGCTCACCTCGCGCCCGACGTACGTGCCACTGCGCTCGGCGCGTTGCGCGAGCTCCGATGTTATTACTTGTAGCGAGCGCGAGTCTGCTCCTTGGAAACTCTTGACTAGGCTGCCGTGCAGGTAGAAGTGGAAGGTGGGCATCGCGCGCACGCCAAACTCTGAGCCGATCTCGTACGCCGAGTTGACATCCACCTTAAGCAGCGCCGCGCGACCCTTGAACTCCTCGGCGAGCTTCTTGTACGAGGGCGCGATCATCCGGCATGGACCACAGTACGGCGAATAGAAGTCGACGACGACGGGCAGACCCGTGCCATCGCGGTGAAGTGCGAGTGCCGCCTTGAGAGCGGGCAGGTCGCTCACTTCCGCAACGTGCCCTGTCATGAAAGCCTCTGATGCTGCAACATGCGGGCCATCGCCGCCGCTGACGCCACCACCGCCTCGTTGACCAAAGAAGAAGTAGCAACCGAGCGCAATAAGCGCCCACATCTGCCAACCCCAGGGCTCGCCGCCGTTGCCGTTGCCGTTGCCGTTGCCGTTGCCGTTGCCGACCTTGGCCGCAAAACGTTCTTCCTCTGTGATGGTCGGCTCCGCGTGTCGGTGGGCTTGTTTGGTTGCGCCGCTTGCCTCCATCTCGCGAAGAAGCGCCTCAAAGTCCGGGCGTTCGATGCACTGCGCCAGCCGTGCGGACGTTGCACCCAGTTCGCGAAGCTCACGCTTGAGTTCGGCCGTGGACATACTTGTAGAGGCTGCCATAGTTTTCAGCTTTTCATTCACAACACACCAACACGCACAGACCAAACTCAGCTTTTCACACCAACACGTTCATTTCACACCAACACGTTCAACGAGGATCATTGGGGTGGCGTTCGATCGAAGGTGCAAACCCATGCAAGACACTGCCCAGGCACCTCTGGACGACGATGAGGCAGCGGCGCGGGCGCCAACTTGATATACTCCGCCCTGTCCACCGTCTCATTCTGAGCCTCGACTCTCAGAGTCACCCCTTCCCTTCTTTCATCCTGCGGCGGGGCTGCGCGACGCAGCCGCCGCGCCTTTCATGATCGTGCTGGGCTCGAACGTGCAGCCGACCATAGCGACCCTCGCGCTCTCGATCCGCTTACGCTCCCTTGTCGCGCGCCATTCGTCGGCCACCGAGTACAGCGCGTCATGCACATTGCCGCGCCGTTTGGAAGCGGCGGCGCGACGGAGCTCAGGGCTGCTCACCAGCGTGGGCGCAAATGTGAGCTCCTCGAGTCCGCGTGCAGACGCGGCGGCCTTGAGTGACTCGGGCGATACATGACGTATTGGCTCATGCACTCCCGCGGTGAAGCGGCGGCGCGCGCGCGCCAGCTGCTCGGAGCGCGGTGAGAGACGCCGTGGCGCCGCCGCATGCCGAACCGCTTCGGCCTCTCGATCCTCTGCCTCCTTCGCCATATGCCGACGCCGTTCCACCTCTTCTGACCCCAGACGACTGACGAAGGCACGCAACGGGTCCGGCGGCGGCACTGGCGCTGGCGCCGCTGGCGCCGCTGGCGCCGCTGGCGCCGCTGGCGCCGCTGGCGCCGCTGGCGCCGCTGGCGGCGGCGGCGGCGGCGGCGGCGGCGTGAGCGGCGGCGGCAAGTCGCCGACGTCGCTCGCTGCCGCCGCCGTCGTGATGATCGTCATGGGGTCGGTCGCGCCGGCATCGGCACTTCCCTCATCGGCGGCTGCAATCATGGAGCTGGGCGCGTATGCCGCCGCATCGGCCGTCGCCGCATCGGCCGCACGTCCACTCCCGCCAACGGCCGATGCGGCGCCAACGGCCGGCTCGAACTGCGCGCTTGCCTCCCATCGCGCCTTGTTCGCCTGCGCCTTCTGAACCCAAGATTGTCGGTCCGCCTCTGCCGTCGCCGCCCGCGCCTCGGCAACCAACTCGACAGCCGCCTCGAGCCTCGCCTCGACGGCGGCCTTGGCGACCTTCTCACGTCCGCGCGGCGGCGGCGACGGCCCCCATCCCTTGGGGCGGTCTCTCGGAGCGAGGTCGCGCGAGCGAGGGTTGATGTTTGGAGCAAAGGTCTCGCCGTGGCGCTTGCGGTCGGAGAAGGCGGCGTCGGAGCGCGCCTGCTGACGGCGCGCGCGCCGCAGCTGCTCGCGCGCGGCGTATGCGGCCACGAATGCGGGATCGCTGCGGCTGGAGTTTCCTACCACCGCCCCGCTGAGTGACGCTGCAAGTGACGCTGCCGTGGCTCCACCGCCCCCGTTGCCGCCGCCAGTTGCTTGGCGTTGCCGTTCGCGCTCTACGTGCTCGCAGAGCTGCTGGCGTCGCTTCTGCTGCTCGGCCAGCACCCGCCCCGCGCGCCGGTCCAGCCGTAGCCATGGCTTCTCCATCACGAGTTTCGTCGACCCATCGCAAACGGCGGGACGGAAGGTGCACGCTTGGAGTTCGGTGGCGATGAGCACGTCCGCCGCCTCCCGCCGCCAGTTCTCACGTTCGGTCTTGCCCTCCATCCCCTCTCGGTACAGCAGCTCGTGGTACGAGAACCCGGCCGGCGGAGCCACCACCGGCGAACGCTTGGTGCTGGACGCTGCTGCCGTGGGCGGCGACGACGCTGCTCCTGCCGTGCCGATCGCCGCCCACGCGTCCTTCGCGTTGAGGGTACTAGCCTCGAACTCGCAACTGACTCCAAGATGAGACGGCAGTGAACTCTTGTTGCGTTGGCTGCTCCGCGCGATGTAGGTCCGCACGTCGCCCGGCTGTGGTTGGCCTTCGCCGCTGATGCTCATGCTACCACCGGCACCACCCGTGTCATCACCAGCCATGGTGCCTTCCCCACGCGCAGAGGCCAGCGAGGCGCGAAGCTCGAGCGACTTGACTGATGCAATTTCTTGCAGCCGCTGGAGCGTGGCTCGCGCAGCAGCTTTAGATGCTTTTGCTGCCGCCCTCGCCTCACTAGCGATGTCCGCCTCGATCAAGGATTTCAGAATCTGGTTCGGGTCAGCGCCCGACTGCTGCGCCTGGCGTGCCTCGCGCAACCAAGAATCCACCTTGCTAGTCGCGCTGCAGGCCACTCCCGTCATCATTTTCGGGGCGCCGCTTCCGATAGCTTGCGGCATGTGTGCTTGTGCGGATTCACAACCATGTTTGAAGAAATTGAGATTCTCCGGGATCGTACCCGGTTCCGTGCTGCGCCGTTCCCGTATCATCGACCCATACATGTAGTGGACCCAAAGGGAGTCTCCACCCGATGACGAGACTTGAAAAAACTTTCTGGATGGTCGCACCTTGGTAGGTCACCTTCGTGTTCCTTCGTGGGAGCTGGGACGCTCGCGGAGAGAGGCGTCTGGTCGGCGAGACTCTCTCCATGTGCATGTCTCTCCGGACCGCGACAACATAAAAGCCGTGCTATGTGTGCTGCGATCTTCGCTCTTAAGCCGGCAGGGTGGCCGGCATCACTCGCACCGGAGATCTCGCCGACGAGGAAGGCGTCCAAGGCCAGCACGTCCCTCGAGCCACTGCGCCATCTGCTGATCCCGTGGCACTCCAACCGCTTAGGCCTCTCGTGGTGCGTGAAGGCGTGCGCCACGGCGCCACGTGGTTACCCGCGCTGGAAACGACGGCGGCGGGCGGCGGCGGTGGGGTCACCGGTGGAGTCGACAAGTCCGCCTCATGAGGCGTCGTGACGATTGATTCACCAGTAGTGACGGCGACGTGTGTAGACGGCTTGAGCACGTGCGAGACCACATGCGAGACAGGGTCGGCCATGCACAGCGGGCACGAGCGCCTGTGGTGATTCTGCTGGGCGACGAGCAGCCACCGATCGATGCAACGCTCGTGGTAGAAGTGATTGCAGGGCAGCTGGCAGAGTGTGTCATCGTCTACGTACGACTCGATACACAGCACGCATTCGTAGCCGTGCTGTGCATCTCCGCCGCCGGCGGCCCACCTGTGACGGGGCAGCCCCCGAATCGCCGCGACGCGCGCACGCTCCAGTGCGATTGAATCATACGCAGCTGAATCGTTGCCGAGGGTTGTGTCCAGTCTAATCGTGATACTGGACGAGTAGCCGCTCGGCCGCGCGCCGCCCTGGGATGGTGCTGGATTCCGCGGAGATGGTGACGGCGAGATAGTCGCTGTGTCGCGCTGTCTCCTGAGGATGGTGCGATGTACACGCCAGCGATGGATGGCAAAGATACAGATGAAGCTGGCTAGGAACACGATGGTGAGGGAGAGCCAGAGCTCGACCATGTCCCATCTTCGAGCGACATGGTAAGGGGCTGATGGTGGGGAACGATCCCTCATTGGGGGTGGCGGAAACGCAGGGGCAAACACCGCTTGGATCCCGCTCATGATCAGGCGAGCGAGCCGGCCGGTGACGAAAGGCCATGATGAGGTTTCTTTTTTGACGAAAATAGTTTTGACATTCCATGACGTTCTCCATCTGAAAGACACACCCCACGTGTGAGCATTTGTTTTCCAAACGTGGCCATTTCACCGGCCATCCGGCAACGTTCACGTTATGTTTATGAAGAGCTCCAACCCCTCGACCCAGCCATCGTTGGCTGAGCTCGGCCGCGATGGATTGGACGTTGGCCGCCTCGAGGATGAGCCGGAACGGCTGCAGCAGCGCCACCGGCTACAGCAAATGCTCTACCCCGGCAAGGCTCTCCAGCACTTTGCCCCGCTGCCTCCTGGCCATCATCGCACAGGTGCTGTCGTACCATTCCACGGTCGTCTGGGTCCTGATGGCCACGTCGCCTGGCACTCACGTGATGCGAAGCAGCTGCGAGATGTATTGCAACGAGCCAGACCGGGTGACTCGGCGGAGCAGCGTCAGTCTGAGCGTGCGCTCGCCAGTCGCTACCACCAGCTGCTCCTGCAGCACCGCACGGCCGTGCACGGCCCGGGTATGTTCGTGGGCCAATCGAACCTTTGGCCGCCGCCCCCGGCTGGCATGGCGTACAATGAGTACAGCCCCGGCCACCAGCAGCCACCCGTGCACGAATCCAGCGACGAGCATGCAGGGCCCTACTCTCCGCAGGCATCCTATGCGGGGCCCTCCCATCCGGAGTACTATCCGGAGCCCGCGCGCGGTCCTGCCGTGGTGGAACGCGCGCGTCCGCCCGCGCCAGCGCCGGCGCCCTTCCGCGACCCGTTTCTACCATCCTATGAGGGCCCTTCGGCGGCTCCCAGAGCGCCGAAGAGGCTTCCGGGAGTAAATCCCCACATGCCTTCGCGGCTGGCGACGTTTCTTCTGGCCTTTGACTGCGCAGAGCCTGACGACGACGAGCATGCGGCCAAGCGCAAGAAGCTCTTTGAGCGCTTCGACACGAATCAGAACGGCTACATCTCTCTCGCCGAATGCGGCGCCGGCGTGTTGCTCACGCTAGCGGGTGCTGCAGGTCGCGAAGCCACACCGCTGTATCATCGCTACTACCGCGCCTACATCCGAGCCTTCTCCGACGCATGTGAGGCCGCGGCCACTCGCCCGACCCGGCATGACGACGACTACGTAGCTAAGTCCGAGTTCCGGCTGCTCATCTCATACCTCCGCATCTACGCGACGTGGTACGAGGTGTTCGCGCAGCTGCTTGACGCGGGCGCAGCTGCTAGACGCGACGCGCTCCTCGACACGGAGTTCGAGGCGCTCCGGATCGAGCCGGACCACCACGTGGTGCGCAAGCAGTGGGAGCAGGCGCTGCAGCAGACCCGGGCCGCGGGCGCCTCGTGGGCGCCGTACGAGAAGCTGCACACCGCCTCGGCCGATGACTTTGACCGCATCGACGGGAAGCGCAGCGGGTTCATCGATTTCCGAGGGCTTTGCGAATGGCTCGAGGCGGCCGAGATCGAGGCCGGCACGCCGGCCGGCCAGGACATCGGCGCCAACAGGGCGCGTAAGGAAAGCGCTCGCCCGGCATCTGCAAAACCGTCACAGGCCGGGCCCAGAACGGCTCGGCTCCACAACTGATCGCTCGGGACGGTCGCCGAGAGCCAGACCGCGCCGGGAGGCACGGAGCTTGCACGCAGTGTTATCAAATAGAAAACACCCAGTGGGTATCATTCATCAAAACCCCGGTACTCCACCGGGAGGGGTCTGAGTTCGATACATGTAGTAGCTACGAGGTCGCGCGACTCTCAGTCCGGTCGCCGGGCGTCGTGGCCGCCGCCGCGCGCCTCGCGGTCCGCGACGCCGGGCGAAACGGCGTTTGCGTTCTCTACGAGTTTGTTCGGGGCACCGCCACGCCGCGCCACCGCGGGATTCGCGCTCGCCCGCTCGCGCTACTGCCGTGCGCTACACAGCGCGTACACACCTCAATAAGCTCGTCAAGCTTGAGTCAAGCTCTGTGACGTGACGACGCATGTCTTGTCAGAGAGACAGAGACGATCGGATGAGCAGAGCCGACCCATTCAAAATAACATGCTTGAAAGTGCAAATTCCTCAGGCCCACGAAGTCGAGCTGACGTTGGACATCCCTCGAACCATGCCCACGCTGCCTAGACTGTATGCTGTATTCTGCCTGCATGGACCCGAAAAGCGACGAAGTCGTGCTGCATGCCACGTGCCGTGCGTGAGGGGGTCGCTCGCCGCACATCCGCCTTAATCCTCCTGACTGATCAGAAAGCCAGCGGGTCGGGGGGCGCAAACAAGAAGTCGAAGCCGATCGAAAAGAGCTGCCATGCAGCCACGCCCGCGAGCAGTGCGACGATCACCCAACCAAAGAAGAAGGCGGCCCCGGCATATCCGACGAGACTGCCAAAGAGCCGCTTGACAAGGAGCGCCTCCTGCTGAGAGGCGAGCTGATCGGGCTGCATCGGCGCGGCACGCCCCTCGTACTCGGCGAGCGTCATCAAGTTGATTCTGGCGAGCTGGCGCGCGCAGTAATAGACTGCGAAGAGCTCGAGGTTGCCCTGACGCGCAGCCAACCCGGCGAGGAGCAGAGGAAAGAAGCTGTACGTGTCGGCGACGGCCTCGATGTCGATGACGGGGTTCTGGAAGACGCCCTGAGCCGAGCGTGTGAGCTGCGTTGAGAGCAAGTCCAGCCACACGGGCAAATCAGAGCCCGATGACTGCAGCTGCTTCTTGACTTCCTCATCCTCTTCCTCCTCAAGGATCTGCTGCCATCTCTCGTTCCCGAAGGCCAGGCGTGCCCAGCGCCCGACGAAGCCAGTCACGTTGGCGTTCGCGGCCTCCTCGTTGAGCTGTGTGGGCGTGCCCGCCACGCGCTCAAGCTCTTCGCACTCGGCCAGCGTACTCGCAAAGAGGCGGTATTCGACCAACGCGGCGGTCTCGTGCCGCTCGAGCAGGCGCAACCGCGTGCGGGCGGCGCTGATCACCACAACGCCCTCACCGGGGACGGGGACCTTGGCTGCATCGCCGGCGAGGTCCTCCTCCTCGTCGTACGTTGTCAGCCTCTGGAAGAGCCGAAAGGTCGCCTTGGTCAGCGCGCGTGCACGCGAGCGCCGCTCGAAGTCGTTCAGGTTCGTTCGATTCTCGCTGAGCTCTAGCAGCTTGTTGATCGACTCGATGCCGTCCTCTGTTGCCATGGAGCGCGTCTTCTCCTCGGCGAGCGTCGCTGCGGCAGTGAGCTTGTCTTCCCAGCTCATGCTCTCCGTCGGCTTTCGCGCACTCTGCAGCTTGACAGCCACCTCCAACTGCCGCTTCAGCCGCATGATCTCAGCCTGCTGTGCAGCCCTGCCTTGGCTCCACGCCTCAAGCAAGAGAGCTTGCATGGGCTCGAGCCGCTCGCCCAAGCGCCCCGCGGTGTCCTTGGCGATAGCATCGCAGAGCGCGATCGCAGACGGTGCGCTACCCGGGGCGGTAGGCGATGGGGCTGGCCATAACGGCGGCGGCGGAGAAAGCGTGGTTGGTGGCGGAGGCCGCAACGGCTGCGGCGCTGCCAACGAAGCACTCTGAAGCTTGAGCTCTCGCGCCTCGAGCTCGGCGAGGTCGGCCTGAAGCTTGAGTTTGTCCGCACGTAGGCGCTTTGCCTCCGCTGACAGTGGCTTGTCGTCCTCAGGTACATCCTCATCCTTCTTGCCAAGGAGGTTGTCAAAGAAGTTGAGGCGCGGCAGCGTCGCGCGTCTGGGCGAGGATGAGTGTGTCCCGTATCGATTTGAGGTTGAGTGTGTCCCGCATTGATAGCTTGGTGCGCTGAGCAGCACCGGCAGAAGCAGCATTTTCTTCCGCCGAATCGAAAAATGTGTGTGAGGGCGGCCCGACGAATCGTGATCTCCTGCCGCGAAATTAATGTGCATGGAGCATGTGAGTGAGATTTGGGGGTCTGACGAATTGTCCCGTCTGATTTGGAAATCGCGAAAGTTGCAATCCGACGTGCTCCTCATGGCTGACGATGAGAGATTCGCCGACGACGACGACTTCGACACCTTCGAGGCTGAGCGATTGCGAGAGGAGCGCGAATCGGCGCTTGCCGCAGCCGATGCAGCCTCCACAGAGCTGTTCGACACGGAGCCCTTGCCTGAGGAGGTGACGCGAGAGCACTTTGTGCTGCTTCCGTTTGTGACAAGACTGTTCCAGGCACATGAGAGTGGTAAGGCGGACGCAGCGGATACAGCCATACGAGAATTGCGTCGCGGGGTCCGGCGTGCTGTGCGCTTGCTGGGCATGCTCGAGGCGAGTGCACCGAGCACGGTCAAGGCGGCGGAGGTAGTGCCAGCCAAGGAGTGTGTGCGTGGTCGGACAGCTCTGCTGGAGCTGCATACGCGCAAGCGGAAACTTGCGAGCGAGTGAAAGGTACTGCACACAAGTAGTCATGTGTATAAATCAGAAGTTCGTTCGTTAATCGGCCCTTTCGGCCCGAGACGCACAGTGTCCTCCTCGCTCAGCGCCGCGTGCGGACGGCGCGGTTGGGACGAGCTTTCCACACCTGTCCGGGACACAGGTCTCAGTCCACAGCCGGTGACCTTGCGTCATTCATAATCACATGATCCGAGGCAACGCCCACGCTTCAAGGCGGCCCTCAGAGAAAAGTGGCACGAATGCGATGAGACCGCTGCTCGCATTTACCATCCACGAGAGCTGCCCGATGGTGCCCGTCGAGTTGAACAGGTAGGTCTGCTGATAGCTCCACTCACCCACAGCCTTCGACGTGGGCGTGAGCACCGAGACGAAGCCGCCATCGTCGCCAGAGAGTAGAACGCGTGGCTTCTCACCTGGTGAATACGTGGGCAAAGCAAAGGGCTTGCCAGGAGCCCCACGGCCTGGGCCCGCAAGCGGCTTCGGCGCGGGCGCGTAGCCTGAGGCGAGCACGTGGCGTGTGTAGCCGCTCGCGCCCGTTGGCTTGGAGTACGCGAGCAGAGCTCCGGTCGCGTTAGGGCGGGAGTTGGTGACGAGCAGATCGGGGATCCCGTCGCCGTCCAGATCAGATTCCTGCACCGCGAAAAAGGGCCCGAAGTCCTCGTCGAGCGTTTCAACGGAGATGCCCTTTCCGCCATCGCATGCCGCCCAGGTAGGGCCGGCGCAGCGGTAGATGGCCAGCAGTGGCGCGGAGAAGTACTGGGCGGCAACGACTGGTGGAGGCCCGCTGCCGTCTGATTCGGCATGCGCTGATAGCACAAAGTCCACGTCCGGGCCGGCCGAGAGCACATGCTCCTTCCACGGGGTGCCGTTGAGCGCGCCAGCCGCTGGCTGCTCGAGCCAGATAAGCTCTCCCTGCTTCTCCCCCACATTAGGTACCTTTGCTCTGGCCGCCATGACGTCCAGACGTCCGTCGCCATCGCAGTCGTGCCAAACGATCTTGTGGTAGAAGAAGCCCTCCTTGTCCGTGGATATTTTAGCGTGGCTGACATTGTTCGGAGCCGTCACGTGGAAGAGGTCGATCGACCCTGTCTGGTGACCAGGTACGAGAAACCCACCAGCAGTGGCCACAATTCTCGAGCTGGCGCTTACGGGGAGCGCACCTTCTGGCACCAGCTCCGCATAGTTGGTCCAGCCTGTCATGGACTCGAGCGTAACAGGCGCGGCGGCTATTTTGCCGGCGAGCACGTCTTCAATGTTGGCCACGATGGACACGGGCTCTTTGCCAAATGCCGCATAGGTCGTTATGAGCAGTGCGGCTTGCAGTGCAGCTCCAGCTGGACCCGGCCAACGCGGTAGCACGGTGGACACCGCAGCGTTTTTGAAAGGGAAACTCGCGATCCTGGCGGCCATCTATCTTCGTGGCAGTCTGCGTGTCAGTCGGTCAGGGAGGGTTTATTGAGGGCAGGGCGTCTTTGGCGGCGAGGAGCTTTACCTTTACGTATTCGCCGAAACTATAAAAGCGAGCGCCACGTTCCGGCTCATCGGGGGATCCGGCCGCACCGCCGGCCGCTACACGACTACAGCGCGCGCCTTCATTTCGCCTGCCGCCTATGTCGGTCCGCTCCCAGAGCCGCGGGCTGAGAGCGCCTCCCCTTGCGCCTCCCCCGCGGGCCTGCTCAAAGGTGTGTCGAGACATGTAGCTCAAAGGCGGCACCTAACGCACCTCATGAAAGGTCTCGGCCCTCGGGCCCGGGGTCGGGTTCGCATAGGTTCGCAGGGGGCGGCCTCTTCTGAGTCGGCCGCTGGGAGCGGTCGGCTCCGGGGCTGCGGGTGCCGGGGGGAGGGGGCGGGTCAGGCCGGGGCTGCGGGTGACGGGGGG
>PJAB01000382.1:0-28258 GCA_002887195.1 Chrysochromulina parva | reverse complement strand
CGGCGCGAGAGGCGGCCGCCGCGCTTGTGCAGGCCGACGAGCCAGGTGCCCTTCACCGCCGCGATCGCGCCGCTCTCCACCGACGCGAGCAGCGTCTCAACGTCAAAGTAGGGGTTCGGTTTGGCGGCGGCGCCGCTCGTGAAGATCGTCTGCGACTGGGCCGTGGGCGGCCCGCCGAGGCCGCCGGCGAGCAAGTTGCGGCTCGTCGGAGTTCGAGCTCCTCGGAGGACTCGGCGGAGGACTCGGCGGAGCACAGCGCGAATCGTGCTGGCCTCTGTCGAGGTGGAGGAGCCCTTCGAGTTGGAGGTGCCCATGTGCCTATTTTTACTAATTGGCGCGGACAAAAAGTTCCGGCGAAACTTACCAGGCAAAGTAAAAGTTGACAAAAATGAAACGCTCGCGTCGTTGAGTTCGCTTATAAACACGACCACACGCATGCGCGCGGCGGGCGCCGGACGCGAGTTCTGCACACGGCTCTCCCGCTCGCTCCTCTGTCGCTGCTCAGTCGCTCCGCGCCGTCCTCGTTCGATCAGGCCCCGCGCTCGCCCCGGCGCACCTCGGCCGCCCCTTCGAGCCGCCCCTCTCGCCTCTCGCTGCTGCCCTCGCCTCACAAGAAGAGCTCGAGCTCCGTACGCTCATACTTGTTGAGCACGTCGTCGCCAATGCGCGGGTAGCAGGGTACGAGCGCGGGCTGGGCGCCAATGTACAGGTTGTTGTAGACCTTCCAATAGACCTCGCGCACCTTGCGCGCGGGGTGGAAGAGCCCTTGCAGCACGTACTGCAGCACGCGCGTCGGCCCGAGGCAGCAGCGCATGCCCTCGATCGCTTCCATGACCGCATTGATCACGTGGGGAGATGATTCGAAAATGTTCGGCCACACGAGATTGAGCAGGTGGACCATCGCATCCTCGACGCCGAGCCCGACGGTACCGAGCGCCATGTGCTTCACCGTGGTGCATGCCGTCTGCCGATGCACGAGATCCCGATCCATGAGGGCGTCCTCGAGGAGGGGCACGAGCGCGTACACGTAATCTTTGCCCATCTCGCCGATGTACTCGAAGAGGAACGAGAGGCTCTTGAGTACGCCGTTCTGTACGTTCAGCTCGGGGATGCGGTACTCGTTCATGAGGCCGGGCAGCACGGTGAACGGCGAGCAGGTCTCTGCGACGATGGCGATGGCCACCGTCGTGCACACGCGGTTCTGGCGCTCCTGCACCTTGAGGTTCTGGAGCAGGGTCGCGAGCACGTCCTGCGGCCCGATGGCCTTCGCAATGTACCCAAACGTGTTGACGGTCGCGCGCCGGATCGCCTTCTTGTGCGCCTTGAGCATATCGAGCAGCTCGAAGCAGATTCGCATCCACTCCTTGGCAGAGACGAACTCGGCGCCGCGGTCGGCGATGCGCCCGACGAGGTCGATGCAGTTCTCCTGCACGACCTCGTGACGGTTCTTGAGGATGGGCGAGAGGCGGGGGAGCAAGTCCTTGATGGGCGGCGTCATCTTGCTCATGCCGATCACGTTCACGATCGCCTTGAGCGCGCCCAAGATGGAGCCGAGCACGTCGGGGTACTCCTCGCCCAAGTACTCGTACAGCACGACGCCCAGGTGTCCCATGAGCTGCTCCTCGTGGCAGGTGCGCATCACGCTCGCGATACGCGCCACCAGATCGGCCGCCTGCTGGCGCACATTCGCCGACTTGTTGTTGAGCCGCCACTTGATGGTGCCGCAGATCTGGGGCAGGTACGGCTTGGTGCGTGCGCCGAGGGCGTGCACGATCGTGCCGAAGCCGTTGAGCATCACAGCCGTGTCCTCGCTCGTCTGCTCCTGGAACGAGAAGAGTATGCCGTCGACGAGCTGCTCCTCGAGCCGTTGGTCGATGTCCGCGGCCGAGAGCTTGCTGATGACCTTCTCAATCGTCTCCATGACCATCTTGCGGTACGGCTCGCTCTCGTCCTTGAGGTCCTCGACGATGCGCGTGATAATCTCCGAGGCTCCCACCTTGTTTGCGAGCTCCTCGGTCGTCTCCACGAGCGCGCGGTAGTTCCGCCGGTCGAGCGCCATGCGGCGCACCCAAAAGTGGCGGAAAAAGTCGGGCAGGATCTCATCGCGCACGTACTGCGGCGACACGCCCTCGGTCGCGACGCACTGCTTGACCACCTTGAGCACGATCTTCTTCATCTCCTCGTCGGGCGAGGCGAACTCGCGCAGCAGGATGAGCACGACCTCGCGCGTGTAGTAGTTGGCGTACTGGGCGTCCATGAGGGGGATGATGAAGCCGATCGCCTTGAGGAAGGCGGCGAGGCCCTTGCCGCGGTGCTGCCGGATGCCCTTCCACAGAGGCTTGAGGACCGAGTCGAAGGCCTCGATGCCGTACGGGGTCGCCGCCTCGGCGAGCGCGGCGAGCGAGAGCGCGGTGATCGTGCGCACCTTCTGCTGCTCATCCTGCAGGCCAGCCTCGATGATCTCGACGAGCGGGCGCAGGTGCGGCAGCACGGAGCAGCCGAGCAGGATCGAGATCTGCTGCACGATCTTGATGCCCGTGTGGCGCGCCTGCCAGCTCTTCTTGGACTGGCACACGGCACGTAAAAAGGGGAGCAGCGCGGGCACGCCGAGCGCGGACGCGACCACCGAGAATGCGCGCGCCGTCGTGTTGCGCACGTACTCGTCCACGTTGTCGATATCCGGGCGCATCGTGGCGATCATGGTGGCGAGGCCGGCGGCCTTGGAGAGGTTCGAGATGATCTCCCGCCCTTCGACGCGCGCATAGTAGTCCTCGTCGATGAGCAACGGCTCGATCACGACGAGGATCTTGTGCACGTACGGGCGCACCAGGTCGTCGAGCTTGTACAGCACGCGGTCGATCACCTTGACGAGCAGGTGGCGCTCCTGGTCCTCGAGCGTGGGCGACATGAGCAGCGGCAGGATGTGGTTGAAGAGCGGCCCCGCCCCAAACTCGCGCGCCTTGTCCGTGAGTTGGCGCAGCGCCTGCTTGCGCATGGGCGGCGTGCCGTTCTTGACCTTGAGCAGCAGCTTCATGATCTTGCGCTCGCGCGCCTCGTCGGCACTCATATCCTCCGTCTCCTCGTCCTCGCGCAGCAGAGGCGCGAAGAACTGATAGTCCTCCGGCTTCACAAACGGCAGGCCGGCGGGCGTCGCGGGCACGTCCGAGCCGAGCGAGAGGCTCTGCTCGGACGGCAGGGAGTAGAGCGGCGTCGCGCCCGGGCCGGGGGTAGGCGTGGCCATGAGCTTGCGAGCGGGCGTGCGCAGCGGCACGTAGCTGTCGGGCGGCTTGAGAATCTTGAAGCCCTCGGGAGGGAGCATTGCATCCAGATCCTCGTCCGTCAACGGCCGATTCCGAGCTTCGATCTCGCTCGCCCATCGCATCTGCTGCATCGCCTCGGGCGTCATGTCACTCAGCCTCCCCATCTCCGTCCCAAAGCCGCGGCCCATGGCCGCGTACACGTTGGGCGTCTGCGCGTCGATCGGGCCGGCGGGCGTCGCGCCGGGCGTCATCGAGATGCCGAGCGGCGTCGTGCCGAGCGCAAGGCCCTGCGGCGTCGCTCCTAAATTGGCAGGAGTCTCATCCCATCTCGACTTGGGCGCCGCCGCCGCTGCTGCTGCTGCTACGCTGCCAACGGCCGGCGTCACGTCCCACGAGCTGCCCGCTGCAGCGCGTCCCGGCGTGGGCGTCTCGTCCCATCGATTGCGCCCGGGCGTGGCATTGACGCCCCCCGCGCCCTCCACACGGCCCGGTGTCGGTGTACTGTCCCAGCGCGAGCCCGCCGCGGCACCCGCGTCGGCGCGGCCGGGCGTCGGCGTCGCATCCCAGCGCGAGCCGCCCGCCGCATCCACACGGCCCGGCGTCGGCGTCGCATCCCAGCGCGAACCGCCCGCCGCCGCGCCGCCCACGCCCGGAGCACGCCCCGGCGTCGGCGTTGCATCCCACTTCGACGCGACGGCTACGCCCGTCACGCCCGGAGCACGCCCCGGCGTCGGCGTCGCGTCCCACTTGGATGCCTCCACGACGCGGCCAGGAGTGGGCGTCGCGTCCCACTTGGATGCCTCCGCGACGCGGCCAGGAGTGGGCGTCGCGTCCCACTTCGATGCCTCCGCGACGCGGCCCGGCGTCGGCGTCGCATCCCACTTGGATGTGACCACAACGCGCCCCGGCGTCGGCGTCGCGTCCCACTTGGACGCATCGACGACGCGTCCAGGGGTGGGCGTCGCGTCCCATTTCGATCCGCCGACCGCGCTGGCGGCCCCACCCACCTCCCGCCCGGGCGTCGGCGTCGCATCCCAGCGGCTCCCCTGAGGCGCGGGCGTCGCTACGTTGTCCCATCGACTCACCTTCTTCTTACTCGGATCTTCGAGCGCGGCGACCCCGGGCGCGGCGGCGGGCAGGTCCCAGCGGCGGCGCTTCTTGGCGGCGGCCGCGTCCCCGCCCGCGGCCGCCGCCTCCTCCGCGGCCGCCTCCTCCCGCTCCTTGAGCTTCTTGCGGAGCTCCTCTCGCTCACGCGCCACCTGCTGCTCAGCCATCACATCGCGGTACGTGCGCACCGACGGGTCGGGCGTCTGGTCGCCCATGGCGAAAGCGTCGACGCGTGAGGGCGAGAGCACGCGCTGCCGGCGCGCGTGGTACTCGTCCTCGCGGTCCGCGATCCGATTCGACGTGCGGACGCCCGCGAGCGGATCCTCCGACTCCTGCTGAGGCACGTCGAGCAGGTGCCGCGGCGCGGTGAACGTCGAGCGCTTGGCGATCGGCTCCTCGCCATCGTCCTCGGCGTCGTCGCCCGCGGCGATGGAGGTTTCGAAGCCGGAGACCCGGTCCTTCTGGTACAGCTCGTCGTCCTCAGCGAGCTGCGCGAAGCCGGTGCCTCGCGCCCGCTGCTGCTGGGCTTTGGCGATCTCGTCGTCGAGGTCGGCCATGTTGCAAGGTCGCGCGGAGTGGCGCAGCCCCAGGGAGGACCTGTGGTTAGCCCGAGTCTCTGGCGGTGGGTCGCCCGAGGCTCAGGTCCTTCCCAAGCGCGCGCCGCAGGCACTGACGACAAGGTGGAGTCGTCGCTCTGCGGACGTGTCTTCATTCCGGAAAGTTCACGCTGTGAAGGCGCTTGCGAAAGTATCATTTTGTCTTGGGCCCTCGTCCCGATCAAACTTGTAGCGAAGCGGTCTCCGAGATACGAGAATTTTTCATGGACATGGCGACAATTGCGCTGCGCGAGCGGCTGCGCAGCACGCAGCAGTCTGTCGCCGAGCAACGCGCAAGCATGCTCGCCACCGCGGAGCAAGCGCTGCAGTCGTTCTCGCGCGAGGCCGCCTTCTGCGACGACCTGACGCCGCAGCTCGAGGGCACGCTCGCCCTTGCGCGCGCGCTGCCACGGAGCCATGCCGCTGAGGCCGCTGTGCGATCGCTCGAGCGCGAGGCGGGCGAGCTGGCGTACCTGAGCGCGGAATGCGCCGCGTGGAAGCCGGCCGTGTCGACTGCCCTCGCGCGCATTGCCGAGGAGCTCGCCGCTCCGCCCACGTGGCGCCAGCGCACGCGCTCGGTGCTTGAGATTCGCGACGAGAGCGACGACGCGGGCGGCCATGGCGACGGCGAAGACGGCGGCGGCGACGAGATCGCGGTGCTCGAGGCCGCCCGTAAGGCCGCGGCCGAGGCCCGCCGGAAGCTCGACGAAGCCAAGGGCGAGCTTGCCGAGGCGGCAGCGATTGCGATGCAAGCCGTGTGGCGCCGGTGGTGCGCCCGGCAGCAGAGCGTTCGAGAGGCGACCAAGCTCGCCGAGGCTGCTGCGGCCGCCGTGGAGCGCGGCGACGTGGACGCGCAGCGCAGGGCTCGTGTGCTCGCACTGCGCGCGGCCATGCTGCGTTCCCGCGACGCGAGGCCGAGCGTGAGCCTGCTCACCAGTGCGATGCTTCTGCCACGGCTGACCGAGAGGTTGCTGGCGGTCCAGCGGCGGGTGAACAGTCTGAACCTTCAGCTGGTCGCGCTCTCGCTGCATGCGGGGCCACGCACCAACGCGGAGGGCGGCCTTGCCGCTGCCGCCGCCGTCGCCGCCGCCGCCTCCGCTGTGGCCGCGGCCGCCTCCGCCACCTCCTCCTCCCTTGCCTCCGCCGCGCCCGCCGCCGCGTCCGCCGCCGCACCGCCCGCCGCACCGCCGCCCACGCCACTCGGCGGTGGGGGGAGAGAGGGGACCCCCGGCAATCCCCCCGGCTATGGTGTCCTCCGCGGCAGCAGCTTCGGCCGACCGCGCACGCCACCCGACGCTCAGCTCGGCGCTCAGCTCGGCGCTCAGCTCGACGCTCAGCTCGGCGCTCAACCCGACGCTCAGCTCGGCGCTCAACCCGACGCTCAGCTCGGCGCTCAACCCGACGCTCAGCTCGGCGCTCAACTCGGCGCCGGCGCTCAGAGGAATGAGGCGAGCTTAGCGGACTGGGGTGAGCGTGTCCGTGTGCTCGAGAAGGCGCTTGAGGAGCCGCCGCCGCCGCCCGCGACGGCGCCCGAGATGGATCCGGCTGTGTCGATTGCCAACGGCTGTGCATGCATTGCCAACGGCTCCAACGGCTCATCGTCCTCACCCACGGGTCCTCGCGCCGTGCATGCATTCCGGACGGCTTCGCAGCCCGTCGGGCAGATCGAGCCGATGCGATGGGCGGCGAGCGAGCGCCTGTTCACGTCGCAGGTGGCCGCCGGGCAGGCATGGGAGTCCATCCGCGAGGACGAGAGAAACGGCGTCCGCGAGGAGGAGGCGGCGGAGGCGGAGGAGGCGGCGGAGGAGGCGGGGGCGGCCGGCCGGCCCCCAGCACTGCGCACCGCACATCTGCTCACGGCGGACCTCTCGCTTCCATTGGTGACCGGGCCGCTCACCTCGTCGAGCGCTGGCGCTGTGGGATTCGGCGCGGGGGCCGCCTCCGCCTCCCCCAACGGCGCCTCCCCCAATGGCGCCTCCCCCAATGGCGCCTCCGCCAATGCTCCGGCTACCAAGGGTGGCTCGCCGCCGGGGCCGCCGCCGTCGGCGCTCGCGCGAGCACTGCCGCTGCCCACGCCGCAGCCGCCGCCGCCGACCCCGTACGTCGCACCATCGACGGTCGAAGCCCTTCCCCATGGCAACGAGATCGGCCGAGATGACGACGACCATCAAGCCTCCGCCGAACCCGCCCTGCCTGCTAGCAGCAGCGACGCGGCGATCATCGACGCGGCGGCGGCCATCATCAGAAGCAGCGACGCGGCGGCGGCGCGCCTCAAGGCGCTCAACGCGGCGCGCCTCGCGCTCAACAACACGGCGCCGCCCGCCACGGCGCTGCCCCCTTCCCCACTGACGGCTCACTTATGGCTCAACGCGGCGCCGCCCGGCACGGCGCCGCCCGGCACGGCGCCGCGCGGCACGGCGCCGGCGCCTCACCCCGCCGCCGATATGTGGTGGCTCTCGCACTTTGGCGTGCATGCCGAGGCGGTCCCCTTTGAGCGGCTGCGCGTGGCGGCGGAGCTCGAGATGGGCGCCCTCTCGTCGGTCGACATGCAGCTGCTGCGTCTCGAGCTCTCGGATGACCGTGGCAAGCTGACCCGCACCGCACTCTCTCGGCTCCTCGCCGGCTCCATCGACAACTCCGACGGGCACGCGACCGTGCCCCTTGCACTGCGGGCACTCCTCCAGAGCGCCCGCGCGCAGCTCGATAAGCAGGTGGAGGTCCGCATGCGACAGGCGGCCACCTCGCGCGGCGGCGCCAAGCCGCCCATCAAAACCACCCCTGAGACGCGTCGCGGACGCCTCGAGTATCCCGATCATCCTACCTTGTGAGAGGCCATTTCAGCTATGCGATCGGACTCCCCAGGTGTGAAGGGGAACCGACCTGAGTGAGTAATCCATGAAGTTCAGTAGACCTGAGTGGCTCGTCGATGTGATAGAGCCCCAGACGGTCAAAGGTGCAAGGTGCTTAAAGACTCTCAGTTCGACTTCAAACTCTAATCTGTGAACCCAGTGTGAACGTAAGTGCGGGTCCTCTCTTCCGCGGCCGCCGCCGCTCTTCATTCGCGTCGCCGCCGCGGCTGTCGCAGTCGCACTGCCGAATCGCCAAATGAGCCTAAGCCAAGTGAATGATGACCAAGGGGAGGAGGAGGAATACATCGAGCTCGACCTCGACAAGACCCTGACCTGGACGGGCAACGCAGTCAGCATCCAGGCCGGCGGCGAGTTCCGGCTGCCGCTGATCGTGCCGCACCCGAGCATCCTCGCGATCCAGTTCGAGGTCGAGGGCGGCGGCGACATCGAGTTCTCGCTCACGTTCCAGGACGACCAGGAGGAGACGTCGACCACGCTGGTCGAGCCCGTGCGCGTCTCGGACCGCGAGGGGCAGCTCGACATTGACACAACGGGTGTGTGCGAGATCCTGTGGTCGAACCACCACGCATGGATGTCGTCCAAGGTGCTCTCGTACCAGATGCAGCTGGCGCCGAAGATCAACACGCGAATGCGCAGGTTCCGTGCGGCGGTCATCTCGGCGGCGGACGACTACCGCGTGCTCATGGCGGCGGAGGCAGCGGACGCGATCGATCGCAACATGCGCACACTCAAGCAGCGAACGGGCGACATGCAGAAGGCGGTCGAGGGCTTGAAGCAGAAGGAGCAGGACGCGGCCGCGCGGTACGAGCGCTACTTGGCCTCGAGTGCATGCAAGTGCTCACCACGGCGCCCTCCCTCTCCCTAATTAGGTACGAGCGCTACTTGGGGCACGTGAAGCGCCTCGAGGAGGAGGTGATCGCCGCCAAGGCTCACGCAGCCAACGCGGAGCAGGATCTGCAGAGCGCCAAGCGAGAGTCGGCCGCTCAGGTGCTTGCCTCTGATGGCCTCTGAGTGCATGATGACTGCCCGTGCTTGGATCTGAGTGGCTGTGCTTGTATCGGGGTCGCCGCAGGAGAGCAAGCTGGCGATGATGCACTCGCTGCGGCAACTCGATGAGAAGATGGATGAGAAGATGCTCCGAACGCTCAAGGTGGCTCATTGCCTGCTGAGTGCCTCCCTCATTTCATTGCCTGCTGAGTGCCTCCCTCATTGCATGCCGAGTGCCTCCCCCATTGCATGCTGAGTGCCTCCCTCATTGCATGCTGAGTGCCTCCCCCATTGCATGCTGAGTGCCTCCCTCATTGCATGCTGAGTGCCTCCCTCATTGCATGCCTCCCTCATCGCTACGAACGTCCCAGGAAGCCGACGAGGCCCTCGATCTCCTCTTCGAGGCGTACGCGGGTGCGATGTACCCACACGAGCCCCCGGAAGATGCGGCGGAAGATGCGAAGGGTGCTGAAGGCGCACCGGATCTGCGCATCGATCGGGCGGAGCTCATTCACTTGCTGCAGGTGATTGCGTCCGATTGCGTCTGATTGCGTCTGATTGCGTCTGATTGCGTCTGATTGCGTCTGATTGCGTCTGATTGCGTCTGATTGCGTCTGATTGCATCCGACTGTCGTTCCGCGGTGGTTGCCTCCGACCGCCTCTCCCATTCGCCTCTCTGAGTGCCTCCGAATGTCGGCATGCAGGATTTCGAGGCGATGGGCCGTTCCGCACCGCCTGATGGGCTCAGTGGCGTCTTCGTGGGCTATGCCATGGCGCTCAATCCGACGGAATTCAAGCGCTGCCTCGGGCGTGCCGCGCTCGTGCTCGCGCCCTCGGGAGAGGCAGCGCTCGCTGTGGGGTTGCCTGCAGCGCCCTCGGCGGATCAGCAGCTTCGTTGGTTGCTGCAGCTGCTACCGGCGCGGATAGCGAACACCAAGTTGCCCGTGCTGGACGTGCAACGGCGCGTGCGCGTGCTCGCGGCTGCCGAGCATCTGCAGTCGCTGCTAGGCTGAACGCTGTACTGAGCGCGCGTGCTCGCGGCTGCCGAGCATCTGCAGTCGCTGCTAGGCTGAGCGCTGTCCTGAGCGCGCGTGCTCGCGGCTGCGGAGCATCTGCAGTCGCTGCTCGGCTGGGCGCTGTCCTGAGCGCGCGGAGCACCGCCGCCGCCGCTGCCATGATGTGTAGAAGGGGCGCCGTGACGGGCGTGCATGGCCTCGGCGAGAGCGGTCGACACACACGTACCCACCACGCGCGCGCGCGCGGCGCGTGCACACACACACACACACACGAGTGTGGAGGAGTGGGCGGCGCAGGCGGCGCGCGGCAGATGGCGGCGCGGGAGCGCACGGGAGAGGGGACGAAGCGCAGCACTGCTGGGTCTTGCACGAGCCTGCGAGACCAGTCGTCTCCTCAGGCGCGGAGCAGCTACGCCTACGGTCGTATGTCATGTGAGGACTGGGTTTCTTCTCTCGTCTCATACATGTAGCGACACGATCTCGAGTAACCGAACGAGATGCAGTTGTTGAGACGCGCCGTGTGTACGCCGTGTGGCCGTGAATGGGGTCGCCGGTGTGATTATTCATTGCGATGCGTGGTACTGGCCGACTTTGCCCTTTGAACCTCGCTTTCACAGCGACGTTCACAGATTCAATCACGGAGACCGCGTCTCCCCGCTCACAATCATGCTGCCCCAGGCCGTGGCGGCCCTAGCGCTGGCGCTGTGCACGTTTTCGATGGGCCCGACTTTGCGTGGGCGCATGCTGGCTGAACGCGCCAACTGCCTGGCTCCGGCTGCTCATCCTTCTACAACCGCTAGGGCGCACAGGCCGCGGATGATGTCTGGCGGAAGACGCGGGCTCTCGGCGATGGAGCAAGCGGGAATGTTCAAAGACTCCAGCGAAAGGCGCGGAAACGCCCGAGGCGGCGGCCGAGGCGGCGGCCGAGGCGGCGCCCGTGGTAGCCGTGGCCGAGGAGGTGGCCTTGGCGGGGCCGATGTCTCGACCGTCCTCTCATCCGCTGCACCGTCAGCGGGGCGTCCACGAGAGTACGCCGAGGAGAGCGTGCCGTACCGCGCGCGACCCGTCCAAGCGGGCGGCGGAAAGCTCGGCCGCAAGGCCATCGAACAGGCCGCCAACGACGCGGCCGTGGAGGCCAAGCTCGCGGCGGATGCGTCGTTCTTTTGGGAATGCGTGCAGAAGCGGCAAGCGGGCGTGGACGTGACGGGCTGTAGTGGATCCGCGCCGCGACCACGGGACGCCGAGGCCCTCTTTGGAGGCCGTGCGGCCTGGGATGCAGTGGGTATGGGCCAGTATGACATCATCCCGGTGACGCGGACTGGCGCAGGGGCGGACGAGGCTGCTGTGCCACCGCTCGGCGCTGACTTTTCGTTCAGTACGCCCGTCGCCGCCGGCCGCTCCACCGCTTCTCCCGCTCTACCTGAGTTCGCGCTCCAGAATCTGAAACGGCCCGATCGGATGCGCATCCAGTCGCCCACCCCCATCCAGCGCCACTGCGTGCCACTCGCTCTCGCATCCCTCGACCTAATGGCATGCGCTCAGACGGGCTCCGGCAAGACGGTCGCCTTTTTGCTTCCGCTGCTCGCGCGCATTGCGGCCGACACGACGGTTTCGACCATTGGTCCGTCCATCAGCAGCCCGCCGATGCTCGCGCCGACGGGCCGTGGTTCAGGGGTTCGCGGCGGGCTGAGCTCCAACGATGAGGCGTTGATGCCTCTGAAGGCCTCGGATGATCTCTGATGGCCTCTGATTGCCTCTGATTGCCTCCCTCATCAGGTTCGCGGCCGGCTGAGCGCCAACGATGAGGCGTTGATCGCGGCCCAAGGGACCCCCGCGCAGCCGTCAGCACTCATCTTGGCGCCTACTCGTGAGCTCGCTCTCCAGATCGAGCTTGAATGCCTCAAGTTGACTTTCGAGGCGCCGCCGCCGCCCTCGGGGGCTGCGGCGTGGTGCGGCTGCTGCTATGGCGGCGCGACGGCGCGACCTCAAGTGCGCATCTGATTGCGTCTCTCTCGTGCTCTCGCTTTCTCCGAGTACCTCTGATTGCAACTCATTGCACCTCATTTAAGCCTACTTGGACTCTGATGGACTCTGATGGACTCTGATGGCATGCTCGGCCCGTTCACAGCTCGAGGCGCTATCGGGTGGTGTGGAAGTGCTCGTCGCGACGCCCGGCCGGCTCGTCGACTTTCTTGATCGACGGCTCGTCTCCCTACGACGATGCAAGGTCCTCGTGCTCGACGAGGCCGATCGGATGCTTGATATGGGCTTCGAGCCGCAGGTGCGCGTCTGATTGCATGCTGATTGCATGCTGATTGCATGCTGATTGCATGCTGATTGCATGCCGATGGCCTCGACTTGCATGCTGATGGGCTTCACTTGCATGCTGATGGGCTTCACTTGCATGCTGATGGGCTTCACTTGCATGCTCGCAGCTCAAGCGCATCGTCGAGCGAGCCGACCTGCCCGCCACAGCGCGCCGCCAAACCCTCATGTTCTCAGCGACCTTCGCGGCGCCGATACAGCGCGTGGCCGCCTCATACCTACGTGCGCCCTTTGCTCACGTAGCCGTCGGGCGCGTAGGGAGCGCGATCGGTAGCGTGGCGCAACGGCTCGTGCATGCAGGCGCGGGCGATAAGCGCACGAAGTTGCGGCTTCTCCGATCACTCCTCTCACCGAACGAGCGTACGATCGTCTTCGTGCAGAAGAAGCACGTGGCCAAATGGGTGCGAGATCAGCTCGAGATTGAAGGCGTGCCTAGTGCCGAGCTTCACGGCGACCGTTCACAGGGGCAGCGGGAGAGCGCGCTCGCAGCCTTCGCCCAGGGGGAGATCGACGTGCTCGTGGCTACCGACGTGGCCTCGCGGGGGTTGGATGTGCCCGAGGTGACGCCTCTGATTGCCTCTGATTGCCTCTGATTGCCTCTGATTGCGCCTCGGATGGGCAGGTAGCTCATGTGGTGCAATTCGACTTGCCGAGTTCTGATTGCCTCTGATTGCCTCTGATTGCGCCTCGGATGGGCAGGTAGCTCATGTGGTGCAATTCGACTTGCCGATCAGCCGGGACGAGATGGACACGTACGTGCATCGCATCGGTCGCACCGGGCGTGCGGGGCGCTCTGGCAAGGCGACGGCGCTCTTCGTGCCGGGCGACGAACCCAAAATAGGCAATGGTATGATCTGGGCTGATCTCGTCGCGCTGCTCGAGGAGAATCAGCAACCGGTACCCGACTGGTTTGAGGAGTGCCGCCCCAGCGGCGTCGCCCCGCGTACTAGCGCAAGCGCCGAGGCGGATGCAGCTGCCGTTTCACTTCGGCGCAAGGGAGCGTCGGAGAACCGACGGGCAAGGCGTGCCGCCGCCGCCGCCGCCGCCGGGCGTCCACCCAACGCCGGCCTACCGTCGCAAGACGCAGCACCTCCGGCAGCGGCGGCTCGAGTTGGCAGCCGCAGTAGTGCCCCACGCATGGCGCTCGGCACGGCGCTCGACAGCGGTGCAGGGGCGGAAGGAGAGGTGCCCCCCGGGCGAGATGCAACCTCGGGGGGGTCCTCCCCAAGGGGGGAAGGAGAAGAGCCCCGCCGCCGCTGCCTCGCCGGCCTCGTGCAGATGACCTCCATCAACGACGCGGCCGCCAACTTTGGCTTGTGCAAGAAGCTCACCGACGAAGCCGTCCAAAAGGGTTGCCGACTCGTCTTCTTCCCCGAGTGCTTCTCGTTCATGGGGGCGCGAGCCGGCGAGGCGCAGGCCGTCGCCGAGCCGTTGGACGGCCCCATCCTGGGCTGGTACAAGCAGCTGGCTCGGGAGGCATCGGTGTGGCTCTCTCTGGGAGGCTTCCAAGAGATAGGGCCCGAAGGCGATCCTCGGATCTACAATACGCATGTGGTCCTCGACTCTGACGGTCGCCTCGCCGCCGCGTATCGAAAGATCCACCTGTTTGACGTGCCAATGGTCGGCCTAGTCGAGTCTAGCCAAGCACTCGCCGGCTGTGAACTGGTCAGTTGCGACTCACCGGCCGGGAGGCTGGGCCTTGCGATCTGCTACGATCTGAGATTCCCCGAGATGCACCAGAAGCTCACGTTCACACACGGTGCCGAGGTCCTCACCTTCCCGTCCGCGTTTGCCATGAAGACCGGGGAGGCGCACTGGGAGACCTTGCTGAGGTGCCGCGCCATCGAGTGTCAAGCGTACGTCGTCGCAGCAGCGCAGGTGGGTCAGCACAATGAGCACGGCAACAAGCGCCAGTCGTGGGGCCGCGCGATGGCGGTGGACCCGTGGGGCAAAGTGGTGGCCCAGTTTGGAGGCGCGGGTGACGTTGGCGTGATGCCCTTCGAAATTGACCTTGACCTTGTGCAGAAGACACGCGACAACATGCCGATGCACACCCACCGCCGCTACGACCTCTACGGCGACCAAGCCGTGGATAGCGGACGGTCACTTGTGGGTGGCAGCCGCACCGGATCTGTGAACAGCCGCACCGGATTGGTGAAGATGGTCCTAGACGGCACCGACAGCGGAAGCATCGACGACAATGGCGGCGGCAAAGGCGGCGATGGTGGCGGCGGCGGCGGCAAAGGCGGCGGCGGCGGTGGTTTGGCAAGCAGCAGCATAGAGGCACAGATCCTTGCTTGGATCGGATCCAACGAAGGACAGACGGCGCTTGCTGAAGCTGACGACGAGGGCTGGGACTTTGTCGATGAAGACGAGGAGGAAGAGGACGAGGAGGACGAGGACGAGGACGAGGAGGAGGTCCCGTTTGAAGAGCGGGCAGTGGTGGCTGCATCCAGGGCGCCTGCACCCGGACCATCTGCACCCGAGCCGGCCGCACCCAAACCGGCCGCATCCAAGCTGGAAACGCCCACAGCGTCTTCACCGAAATCGTCTGCGCCAAAGCCGACTGCGTCTCAGGTGGCAACCTCATCTGCACCAAAGCCGACTGCGTCTAGGGCTGCAAAGTCACCTGCACCAAAGCCCGCTGTATCTCGTGTGGTGAGCACCAAGCGTACGAAGTCCACCAAACCTGCACCAGGCGCTTCCAAAAGAAGGGCATAGAGCGGACGCTTGACCTCTAGGCGGCGACAAAGAGCGCGAGGAGCTCGTCAACCGGCGAGGCGTGACGTCCCCTGAGCGGACCCAGAATTTTATAGCTCTGTAAGGCCGGTGCCGTAGCTTGAGGAACATCGGGTACAACGTCGAGGGACGCCCCCCGGGTACTGTGAAAAGGACTTTAAAAGGACTTGCTAATATTTAATTACCTTCCAACCACGCAAGAATGCACTCCGCTTTTCAAGCATGGATACAAAGGGCTGCCCTTCAAACAGTGCGCATATGCCACACCGCGTCTCCGTCTCAGATGTCAGAACGGCTCAAACACGAAACGCTTGAAGCCGCCGCCCAGACCGTTCATGTTACGCGTGGCGGCACTCGCGCTCAGTCCAAGCTGCTCGAGGAATCGTGGCGCGATCGCTGCCTCAGCGGCGGCACCGCCTTCGGTCGGCTCGAGCAGAAAGAGCTCTGTCTCACCCATCAGCAGGCCACACGTGGCCACGGTACGCGACGGGTGGATGCCCGGCTGGCTGTCTGCGTCGGCCAGATTGCCGCGCGTCATGAGCAGTGAGCGCCCATCGACGGTAAAGTGGCCACGCGAGATGAAGCGCTGCATCAAGAAGGCGAGCGCGATCCCATCAGTGACAACGTCATCGGCAATCATTCACAAGCAAGGGCCATCTTTGGCCGTCAGTGGCACTAAGCGTACCTGCATAAAGAAAGCGATGATCGTCGAGGCGTCGCCGCTGTCGCGCCAAATGTTTGGGAGCGGCTGTGGCATGTTGCGCAGCGCGATCAGGTTCTCCCGCGCGCAAGGGCCGCGAGAGTAGATCAGCGAGCCGTACATTTTCCCGGTCTCGGCGTAGCGACCGAAATTTGAGTTCCTTCCGCCTCCTTCCGCCTGACCAGGTCTGGTCAGACCAAGTCGCTCGTACTCGTGCTGCTCGTCAGAGCTCTCCGTGAAGCAGACTGCCTCGATAAACCCGGGAATTTCCGCGTCTTTCCACACATACATGCCCTGTCCGTCTGCTTTGAGAGGTCTGCCTATGTGCACTTCTGCTGGTGCCGAGGCCACTCTCAGAGCCTCCACGAGCGCGTCTATGGCAAAGTACTCGGCCTCCGCAAGCAGCGCGTCGACCGTGAGCGGCGGAGCTGGCAGTTCGACCGCTCCGCTGCGCAGGTAGCCGAGGATGTAGGGGAAGTATCGGCCGTCGCGGTCGACGAAGGCCTCGTTTGATTCAGCGTCCAGATCGGTGAATTCGGAGGACAGCAAGCGCGCGAAGTAGGCAGAGCCGGACGTCAGCGTCGAAGCCGCCGTCTGCACAACGTAGCCGCCCACGTTGAGCCGGATGATGCGCGGGGGCATGTGAACCGTCACGGGCTCGGAGACCAGGAGCCTCTGAATTGCGAGCACACACGAACGCGCGCGCGCCGACGCGATGACGCGACTGTGAACTAATCGTGTGAATTTTTTTGTGATACCGGCTCCGCGTTTCTGTTTCTTCCGTCAACACGATAACACTTTTCTGCACACGATCACACTTATTGTCATCAATATTAGCGACCTCCCGCAGATCTGGAGCCAAAACCGCCCCTGGGGCGGTGGCCACGTTCAGTGGTGAGGACGGACCCTTTCCGAGTCGGATCGAGGCTCATGTTGCTCGTTCAGACTCAAGGCTCACCCGCATCAACCCACTCGATGAATGCTTGCCCACGCTCCCGCAGCCGAATAGCATCCTTCGCGGAGACTTGGTAATACCGTGCAGCCCGCTCGTCCGCCACCCAAGCGCGCAACGACTCTTCGTCCACGAGCTCCCATTCCCAGCACGCTTTGAGCACCGCATCGAACGCCTGAACGCTCGCTTCCTTGATCGCCTCGTCCTCAAGGTGCATGACAAAGGACTCGAGAGCCGCCAGGAATGCAGCAAAGCGCGCGGCGCCACCGTCCGCGCACGCGGCCTTGATGTAGGGCCGTTTCTGCGTCAGACATTCCACAAGCGACATGTCCTCATCGGCATCGATGATGGACTGCACAACGAAATGCATGCGTGCCGTCTCCGTGTGCGTCATCATGTTACCCAGAACCACTGCCCCATCCGTGCCAAGTTCATCGAGCTTTGCAACATACTCTGCCGGCGTATGCTTATCTGCGTATGAGTACAGCGTGGTGATACGTGGATCTTCAGCGACCCCGGCCTCGTCGTCGCTCATCCTCAGAGATGTGATTCGGCACAGATCCTCTCTTGCAGAGGCACATGTGTGCCGTCCCGGGGAGCTCACGCCGGCGCTCCGAACATCTCCAAAAATAACCCCGCGCGTCCAGACTAAAAACTACTTGTGGTTGTCTACAATCCCTAGCCTGACACATCCCGCGGCGATGCGACGCGGCTGGACACCCCTTTGACGGCACTGCGCGCGGCATCCACGATGGTACGAGCCCTCGCCTCGCGGCCCGCCTGGCTGCCAGCCAGCCTCGAGCCCGATGCCGGCCTGGACTGCTCGGGAGCCGTCGGCAGGACGCGCGGGCTGGGCACGCTCGCCACCGCCGCCGCTCCATTCTCCTTGTCCAACCTCTCCCTCTCGGCGTCCTTCTTCAACTGCGCCAGGACCAGCTTGGTTTGCTTGAGCTCCCGATCGGAACGATCCTTCATCAGCTCCGCTTGCTCGGCCACGAGCCGCCAGCTGTCCCTCTCACTGCGCAGCGAGCGCAGCTCCATCTCGCTCGCCGTCATCGCGGGGGGCGGGGGCGCTGCTGCGGGTGCCGGCGGCGGCAGTGCTTGAGCCTGAGCTTGGATGCGCAGGTAGTCCTTCTGCAAGGCCTCGAGCTTCTCCGTCGACAGCCGCAGCTCCTCCCTGAGATCGCGCAGGGCCGCCTCGGCCCTGCTTGCACGAGCGGCCTCCTCCGCCAGGGCAGCATCGCGCTCGCCGCGCTCCTCGGCCGCCTGCGCTGTCACACCCATCAGGGCTTCCTCCGCCTTTCGTAGCAACTCAGTCAGCTTCATCGTCTCCGCCGTTGCCGCGCACAGCTCGCCTTCGGAGACTGAGAGCTTCTTGCGCAGGGCTTCCATCGCTGCGGCCGCGGCCGCCGCCACGGCCGCCGCCTCGGCTTCCGCTGCCGCGGCCGCCGCCGCCTCGTCCGCCTGCGACTTGCCGTTCTTCGCCAATTTGATCAGAGCCTCGCGGAGACTGTCGTTGAGCCGGCTCATCTCCTCCTCCAACGCCGAGATCTTCGTCCTGGCGATCTTGCTTGCCGCCTCGTGGGCAGCGACCGCTTGGGCCAGCTCTGCCGCCGCCTGCTGCGCCGCCTCGTGGGCCGCCTGCCCCTGCGCCAACCGTAACGCCTTCTCCTTCGCTAGCTCCTCTTCTAACTTCTCGAGCATCTGCCTCGCGCCGTTGGCCTTCTCCAGCGCCGACCGCTCCCGCGCCCCCGCCGCAGTAGCGGCCGCCTCTGCAGCGGCCAAGGCCTGCTGCAGAGCCTCGATCCGCAGCCGCTGCTGCTCAATCAGTGCCTCGAACTTGAGCACCGTCGCCGCCGCATCCCTCATGCTATCCCCTTCCACCGCCTCCAAATACCGCTGCCGCCACATCTCGGCGGCCTCGTAGAGGCTTTGGTAATTGGCGCGCATGGTTGCAACGATGCCACGAGAGCCGGCGAGCGCCTCTTGCAGGTCATTGACCAGCGTCGACGCCTCGAGGCTGGCATGCCGAGCGTTGGCAACCCTCTTGGAAAGCGCATCATCCATGTACACCGGCGTGGAAGACGCAGCACAATCGCGCGGCGCGACCAGCTCCTGCGGAGCCCACTGCCTGGGTACGGACACCGGTGCCGCAGTCGGCGCCGCCGCTGCGGATTCGCGCGAGCGAAGCTCTCGCACCGCTCTCACGCCATCGGACGCCATGAGCGTGCGGACGTTGGAAATTCCGAGGAGCTCTCCTGTGTGAACACCAAAGTTTGCGCTGTGAATGAAGGCGCTCATAAAAAAGAAGATCGGAGTTGCGCATCCCGCTCGCATTTATAGCTGTTCAGGTGCATGCACAGCATATTATCGGGCTTTTTTTGCGTGCCGTCGCCGTTGCCAGTGTGCAACTTGGGCGGGTTCTACAAGAAGGTAGCACCATCCGCAATGAGCTGGTCCAAAGGTGGAGGCTGGTTCGAAGGTGCTGCGTGCGAGGCGCTGCTCACCGCACACGACGATGAGTCCCTCGCCGCGGCGATCATAGCGGTCGCCAAGGACCTCGAGTCCGCCGAGACGCGCGAGGGCATCGAGGAGCTGTGCTTCACGCTGCGCGAGACGGGCGGGATGGTGCGCCTCGGTGGTCTGCTCGCGCACGCGGATCCGATCGTGCACCAGACGAGCCTGATGCTGCTTGCAACCCTCACGACGCCCGAGGTGGATAGCCAGGCGGCGCTGACCAAGCAGCGCCTCGCGACTGCCAATGTGGCGCCGGACCTGGTCGAGCACCTGTTCTCGCCCGTGGTGCTCACGGTCGCATACGCGTGCGCTCTGGTGCAGAACACGTGTGATGACCCCGAGGTGGTGCGCTGCCTGCGCGAGATGGGTGGCCTCGCGCGGCTGCGTGAGCTGTCGACGTGCGACCAGGCCGTCATCGTCGAGTGCTCGAGCGCGTGCCTAACCAACCTGGGTGCGACGATGGCCGCGGCCGAGAGGGCCATCCTCGTCGCACGCGCCGTCGTGCGGCTACAGTTTGGGGTACGCCGGCGGCTCGCTCGCGAGGCCAAAGCACGTCGAGAGCGGGAACGGGAAGCTGCCGAGCAGGAGGCAGAGCGGGAGCGGGAAGCTGCCGAGCAGGAGGCAGAGCGGGAGCGACAGGCGCAGCGTTTGCGTGCATCCACTTGCATCCAGTCAACGGTGCGGAAGGCGAGCGCCCTCAGGGAGGTGCGTCGGCTCGTCGAGCGCCGCAATGGGGCCGTCGGCCTGGCCGCGAGCGCCGCGGCGGAGGCGATTCGTCAAATGGAGCTCGCCAGTCAAGCAGAACGCCACGCGTTAGGGGCCGAGCCTCGCGTGCTTGATGCGGCGACCGTGGCGACGGAGGCGGAGGCGGAGGCACGCGAGGCGTGCGAGCGCGCCGTCGCGGGCGCGGACGCGTCGGATCACACCGATGCTGCCGTGTGGGCAGTCGAGGCGGCGGCCAAGGCGGCGGCCAAAGCGGCGGCCAAGGCGTCGGCAGCGGCTTCGGCCGTGCAGGGGGAGGCGATGGCGATGGCGACATTCGCGCAGCTCGCGCACACGGCGCACGAGCTGGCCGAGGCGGCCAAGGGGGCGGCAGCGGACGCCGCGGGGATTGCTAAGAAGACCTCATCTGCGTCGGCCGACGCACGTGTGGCCGGCATGGCGGCCGCGGCCGCGGCCAACTCATATGCCCAAGTTGAGGAGGCAGCCGCGATGGTCGTGGAGGCGGCAGAGATGGTGGAGGGGGCGGCGGCGGCGGCGGCGGCGGCGGCGGCGAGCGCGGCCGGTGTGGCATACCGCACCTTGGAAGCTGCCATCCGGCGCCGGCACGGCGACTTGGCCATCTCTACGACGGTGCGGCTACAGCGAATGCTTCGACGCATCCGCTTCATTCGCTACTGCCGCGGCATCGACTCAATGGCCGCCGCGTCGATCGGCAGCCTCGTCGCCCGGGCCCTCTCGGATAAGGCGGCCGAAGACGCCTTTCGCCGGCAGGCGGCCGTGCGGCTCCAATGCTCCTTCCGATGGCGCCGCACCCTCCGAGGCGCTCTTCTCGAGCACCAGCGCCGAGTCGAGCTCGAGCGCCGAGCTGAGGAACAGCGCCGAGCCGAGGAGCAGCGCCGAGTGGCGGCGGCGGTGCTCATCGAGACGTTCCAACGGCGCGTGTTCGCACGAGCGCGCGTGGCCCAGCTGCGCGCTCGCCGGCACGCACTGGTCGCCAAGCTCCAGAAACAGTGGCGCCACACGGTGGTCCGACGCGCGTGGCGCGCTCGCATCGAAGCAACTCGCGCCGGCATGCAGCGTGAGGCGAGGGTCCACGCGATGATGGAGGAGGTGATGGCGAGTGTGCTCGCAACAGCGCGCAAGGCGTACAAGAAGGCGAAGGCGCAGGCGCGCCTCAAGAAAGCAAACAAGGGCACGATGTTCGCGGTCACGGCCAAGTCCAAAGGAGAGGACTCTGCACTCGCTCGAGCAGCCGCTGCGCTTGCAAGCGAAGAGGCCGAGGCGGCGGAGGCGGCTGCTTCGGCGGCCACAGCGTTGGTCAGAGCGACGGGTGCGGCGGCACAGGCCGCCGAGGCGGCAGCCCACGCCGCATCAGTGGCGGCGGACGCGGCGATGTCGGCGCTCGTTCCGGCAGCACAGCCGGCCGCGGCGGAGGCTGCGGCAGCGGCCGAGCAGGCGCTGGTGCACGCTGAGCTTGCCGAGACTGCCGGAGAGACGGCGACGATTGAGGCTACGAGGGCGATGAGGGCGGCGTCCGAGGTGGCTTCGATCCGAGCGGCGGCCGCACAGGCGGCAGCACAGGCGTCCAGCAAGAAGGAAAGGGTCGACATTGGCAACGAGGCGGAGGCGAGGGCGGCGGCGGTCGTCAAGGTGCTGCATCAGGCCTCGAGCGCCGCGGCCATTGCGGCGGAGGCGACAGCGGCAGCAGCGGTGGCGGCGAGTGCCCACGAAGCAAGAGCGGTCGAGTCGGCTGCCTATGCGCACGCACGCGCCGTCATCTCCACGCTCGCGGACGCCGTGAGGCAGGCGGCGGCGGCGATGCACGCGGCGCGCACGGCTTCGCAGGCATGTGAAGAAGAGGCGGAGCGAGCTCGCGAGTTGATGGTGCGCACACGCAGCCTAGGCGATGAGGCGCTCGCTCGTTGCATTGATGCTGACGGCGCGGCACCCACTGAGGCCGCGCTGGCGTTGGCCCACGGCGCGATGGACGCGGTCGTGACGGCGTGTAAGACTGCGATGGAGGCGGCCAATGAGGCTTCGAGGGCGGCGCTGGCAGCGGCGCCGGCGGAAGCCGAGGCGGCGGCCGCCGTGGCAGTCGCTCAAGTCGAGATGGTTGAGACGGCGTCGGCAACCCTCGAGGCTGCGGCGACGACGATCGCCGATGAGCTCTCGCTGCGGCGCGCAGAGGAGGTGGTGAGGGTGATGGCAGCAAGCCATGCGGCTAGGGCGACGAGGGTAGAGGCCTCTGCAGCAGAGGATTGGGCGGCGGCGGCGCGCCGAGTGGCAGAGGAGGCGAAGGCACGAGGTGCTGAGCAGCCGCTTGCAGGGCCCGCCGCCGCGGCGGCAGGGGAGGCGGCGGCGAGGGCGACGCGATTGGGCGATCAGGCGAGCGAGGCAGCGGCCATGGCGGAGCGGCTGGCGGGGCGAGCGACGGCCGTGCTCGAATCGTACCAGACTCTCGTCGTCTGCGCCGTCGAAGCTGCTGCATCGAGTCCCCCCCATGCGGGGAACGTGACAGCCGTGGTTGGCCTACGCGTCCTACGCCCGGCGCTTGCCATCGAGGACGCGCGGCAGCAATCCGATGCATGCGCCGAGCTGGTCGCCGCGCTCAAAATGCGCGCCGAGGCGTCCGCGGCGACGGCCGAGGACGAGGCGCGGAATGCCACGTGCGCCGCGGGCGCCGAGGAGCTGGTCTGGCGGGTCGTGAGCAGCGTGATGGCCGCCAAGTCTCGGGAGGATGCCCGCAAACGGCTTCGTCAGTTTGGGAAGCTCTCGATGTTTAGCGTGGCGATGAACAAGGCGGCGGATTCCGCACAGGCGGCGCGCGATCGCGAGGCCGAGATCATCGAGCTCAGCCAAATCAAGATTGCGGAGCTCATGAGTGCTGCACGCGCCCTCAAGAACAAGGAGGACGTCGCCGTGAAGGCCGCGACAGCCGCGTCGCTCTCGGCGTATGTCGAGTCGCTGCAGGCGAGCAAGGGGCAGCGGGAGGTTGAGAGTGCGGTGAGCGCGGCGCACAAGGCCGCCGGCGTCGTCAGTGCTCGCGAGCCGAACGTGGCAGCGTGCGCTGAGCGCGGCAGGGAGCTGGTGATCAAGGCGCGTTCTGCCCGCACGGAGAGGTGGGTGACCGAGGTGAACGAGAAGATGCGAGCGTTGCGAAAGGAGGAGCGGAGGGCGAAGCAGCTCGCGCGTATCAACCCGGATCGTGAGAAGAAGAAAGCAGCCGTCCAGCAGGGTGCCAAGCAGTGGCACTCGTCGGGGGCGCATGCGGGCGCGGACCCGATCGAGACGTGCACCAAGGAGCTCGCGATTGCGCGCGGCGCGCTCAAGACAGCACGAGCGCTGGTCGAGGAGAGTCGACGTGCGGCCGAGTCGGCGCACAACGAGGCCGTCGCCGAGCATGCGACGATCACGTCGTCGGCCGAGGCGGTCCGATTGAGCGTCGCGACCGCCACCAAGGCCAGCGCTCGCACCGAGGCGGCGGCCAAGGCGGCCGCGGCACAGCGCGATGTGGCAGTGGCGAAGGCGGCGGATGAGGCGCTCCACCGCCGAGCTATTAATGCGCTGTGCATGAAGCCGGGATTGGAGTGGCCGTTGGATGCTGCGGATGCGGCCCAGGAGGCCATTCTCAATGCGGAGACCGCGGCACGATGCGCGGAGGTGGTGGTCGGGGCGGTGGCGGAGGAGGCCACGGAGCGGGTACCTGGCTCGTTACCTCCGCCCCCTCCGTTGACCCTCCCTCAGTCGCCGTCCCTGCAGGACCTCGTCTTCTTTGTGGGCGGTGCCGAGATGAGAAGCGCAAAGGACCTGGCGGAGACCAAGGTGACCCTCAAGGCGATCATGCAGCTGGTCGAGTTGATCGCAAGAGCGGAGTCGGAGGCGCTGGCTGAGAAGCGAGCGGAGGAGGAGGCGGAGCGACAATTGGAGGAGGATGAGGTACGGAGGCATCAGGAGGGGCTGGAGAGGCAGGCTATGCTTGCAGCCAAACGGAAGGCCGAGATGGAGGAGAGGACAGGCTCTGCGGCCAGGCGTGCACGAGAGGCGCAGGTGCAAGCGGTGGACGTGGTAGCAGCGGCCGCTAAGAAGGCGGACGAGGCCGCGGTGGCCGCCGCGGCTGCGGCCACTTCCGCAGAGGAGGTGGCCAGGCTGGGCGTCGCAGAGCAAGCCAAGCGCGAGGCCGCATACGCTGCGGCCAAAGCGAAGCGCGACAAGGTGCTCGGCTTCACGGCGAGCGAGGCCCAATTTCGTGACTTTTTGGACTCGGACGCGGGGGCGGAGGTGCGAGGGTCCCTCGTCAAGATCGGCTGGAGCTTGAGCCGGGCTTCGTCACCGCCTAAGCGCACGTGCTCGCTCGCGTCACGCGCGGGAACCGCCTCGCTCTCATCAGCTAATGAGGCTCACGACGGTCAGAGTGGCGACGAGGGCGGCGGCCGTGCTGCTGACGGCGAGGCGGCGGGCGGCGGTGGCGGCGTGATCCCTCGTACATGGAGCGGTGGCGGCAGCGTGATCCCTCGTCCGTGGAGCGGCTTCTCCGAGCCGTCAGAGATGCTCGGGCCGCCTCCTCCAACAGGCGCCTCGGAGAGTGCAGGCGAGGCGGCGTTCGCGGCGGCCCTGGAGGAGCCGAGAGTCATCTACTCGTATGATGAACGGGGGTTCGTCGTACCACACGGCGCTCTGAGGAGCGCGCGCCTCGCCAGCCGCGGCAGCAGCACCCGCCGCCCGTCGACGTCGCCCGTGGATGGCAGGCGCAAGCCCCCACTGCCGGAAGAGGCACGTCGACCTTCCTGCTGCAGCTTGCGGGACGCGACGCTCGCAGAGTATTGGGCTCTCCGAAGTGGGCGCAGCGCCAGTGCCGGAATCCACGCCTCCGTCGCCGCCACCGCAGCACCATCCTCCGCGTTGGCGGAGCGGAGGTCAGATACTCCATTGGATCTCTTTGAGATGCGATACTCCCCTGGGACGATCCCACCACCTGGGGCTGCCTCCACCAAGGCGAAGCTGCGGCTGCACGGGCGTGAAAGCCGCAGCCGCAGGCTCGTCGCGCTTCGGCGCGAGGTGGAGGCGGCGAGGCAGGCTGCCCTCGTAGAGGAGACCATCTTCATGGCGCGACGTGGCACCGCCCCGCAGGCGCTGCCCCAAAGGACCAAGGAAGGCACCAAGTCGGGCACTCTCGATCTGCTGCCCACTGTGGCGGTAGCAAGCACTTGGTCGTCTCGGTCGCAGCGCCGAGGCAGCGGCGCGAGCAAGCACGGCGCTCGCCCCGCGAGATCTCATCCGGCGTCATCATCGAAGGCCAAGCCGTTCGAGCTCACACCCGAGCGCCAGGCGAGCGTGGATGACGTCCTCCATCAGCTCAAGACGGCGCTCGCCAAGAACCTCAGACGGATCACCGACACGTTTCGCGAGATTGACAAAGACAAGTCAGGCAAGATCGACAAGCGCGAGTTCCACCTCGCGATGACGGAGCTCGACATCGTTCCCCACAAGTTTGTCATGTTCGACGATGAGCTCGTCAAGGACGATGCCGACGACGACGACACCATAGTGGTGTTTGACGACACGTTCGAGTTGCTCGACAGTGATCGCTCGGGCACTCTCGAGTACCAGGAGCTCCACACCCATCTGCGGCGCCGCGTCGAGGACCCTTCACATACGGGCGCCATGGCGGGCGCCATGGCGGGCGCCATGGCGGGCGCTGCAGGGGAGGGGAGTATAGGGAGGGCACCACGAAAATACCAGGGGGGAGGTCCCCTCGAATGTCCCCTGCTGCTCCTGGGCGCACAGTCGCAGCCCTCTCTGTCATGGGGCCAACTCCCACGCCGCCCCAGTACGGCTCCCAAAATGGGATCGGCGCAGTCCAAGCTCGCCAACGCCGCGGCCGGCGTGCTGGCCTCCTATGTCGCCAACAGGGTACGGCCGCGGACCGTCGGCAGCGTAATCGGCAGCGGCGACCTCACTTCGAGCGCGACCCAGATGATCCCCGAGGTGGACGAAACCTTGACGAAACTGACGAACCTTGGCGCGGGTAGCCCGCCGCCGCCTCTTCCCCACTTCTACCCCGTGCTTGCGACGGACGGAGCGCTCGCATCCACCACAGGGGTCGCCGCCAGCGGGATCCCGTTCACAGGGTTCCCGTTCACAGGGTTCCCGTTCACAGGGTTCCCGTCCACAGGGGTCGCCTCCAGCGTGGTCCCGTTCGGCAGGTCGACTTCGACGCCCACGCTATACACGCCCTGGACCCTGCGCGCGTTCGCACCCAAATATGGATCGGGCGTGCGAGCGATGCTCAAGGCGCAGCAGCTGCACGCGTTGACGCCGGCCGTTCGTCCTTCGCGCGCCGTTGAGGGAGAGCGCCGCGTCGAGTAATGCTAATGTGACGATCTGGCGACGCATGTAATGCATCAAGACACAAGAGGTGGGTTTCATGGCCATTCGCACAATCGACAATGTTCGGTATGCATCCCGCGATAGTTTTTTGACATGAGTACGATCTTTAGAGACCGCGCGGGTTGTCCGGAAGCTTCCACTTGGCGAGCATTTTTCTCGAGCACACGGCCCCATTATATTCGAGGTTATTAGAGGTATAGGAAATTCGTGTGAGGAAGTGCGCGCTCGCTTGGCGTAAAATTTTCAGCACCGCATTGTCCATTGATCTTCAACGCCTCCGCGATCGCGATGGCACCCTCATCCCCGATGTTGTTGTTGTACAGGCCCAGGATGGTCACGACCCTATTGAAAACGCCTTTTAAGGCAGCTGCCAAATTAGGAAAAAATTTCACAGAACCCAAAACAGCGAACCTCACATGTTCACAGTGCTCTCACAATCATTTTCTACAGCTCCAGCGTCCAACTCAAATCCACTCCGGTCCTTGACCGCGTCTCGCACCGCTTTTTCCCCTGCATCTCCCAAATTATTGTTCCAAAGGTTGAGCTCGGTCAGAGCCGCGTTGACCTTCAGCGCCTCTGCGATCGCGATGGCTCCCACTGGACCGATGTCGTTGTAGCTCAGCACCAGGGTGGTCACGACCGCCATGACCTTCAGCGCCTCCGCGATCACCTTGGCACCCTCGTCGCCGATCTCGTTGCCGCCGAGCTGGAGCTCGGTCATCACCGCGTTGACCTTCAGCGCCTCTGCGATCGCCTTGGCACCGTCGTCGCCAATGTTGTTCCAACTGAGGTCCAACTCGGTCATCACCGCGTTGACCTTCAGCGCCTCGGCGATCGCCTTGGCACCCTCCGCACCGATGTTGTTGAAGTCCAGGTGCAGGGAGGTCATTACCGCGTTGACATTCAGCGCCTCCGCGATCGCCTTAGCACCCTCAACCTTGATGGAGTTGCTCCTGAGGTTGAGGGTGGTCAAGACCGCATTGACCTTCAGCGCCTCCGCAATCACGATGGCTCCCTCTGGACCGATGTTGTTGAAATCGAGGCGCAACTCGGTCACCACCGCGTTGACCTTCAGCGCCTCCGAGATTGCGACGGCTCCCTGTGGACCGATGTTGTTGCCCCAGAGGCACAGCTCGGTCAGGACCGCGTTGACCTTCAGCGCCTCCGCGATCGCCTTGGCACCCTCGTCCCCGATGTTGTTGTGGTCCAAGTCCAAGCGGGTCAAGACCGCGTTGACCTTCAGTGCCTCCGCGATCGCCTTGGCACCATCGTCGACGATGGAGTTGTACCGGAGGTCCACCGAGGTCAACACCGCCGTGACCTTCAGCACCTCCGCGATCGCCTTGGCACCCTCAACCCCGATTTCGTTGTACATGAGGCCGAGGGTGGTCACCACCGCGTTGACCTTCAGCGCCTCCGCGATCGCCTTGGCACCATCGACGCCGATGGAGTTGGACCGGAGGTCCACCGAGGTCAACACCGCCGTGACCTTCAGCACCTCCGCGATCACCTTGGCACCCTCAACCCCGATTTTGTTGCCTTGGAGGTCGAGGGTGGTCACCACCGCGTTGACCTTCAGCGCCTCCGCGATCGCCTTGGCACCCTCAGGACCGATCTTGTTATCGGAGAGGTCGAGCGTTCTCACAGCCACAAAGCGGGGCAGCACCTCGCACAGCTCGACGATGTCGGCGACGCCCCACTCGAGCCCTTTGAACACGAGCACGTCGATGTTGGTGACCTTGCCGAAGAAGGTCGCGTACAGGTCCGCGACCTTGCTCACGTCGGACGAGTTGGTGAAGCGCTTCTCCGTCTGCAGCAGGCGCCGGACTGTTTCCGGCGACGGCGGCGGCGGCCGACGCCGCGCGCACACGCACGCAAGCATTACTTCGGGGATGCCCGAGCCGGGCCCGTAGGCGCACGCCATCGCCTCCTCGGTACGCTTGGCGAGGTCGAGGCGCTGGAAGCCGGGCTTGATGGCGGCGCTGATGGCGGCCTCGACGTAGCACCAGCCCGAGTCCTCGTACGTCTCCGCGAGGGGCGGCTCGCTCGCCCGCATCCGCGCCGCAAACCCCTCGGGCA